>JANIJG010012485.1:0-18051 GCA_024611175.1 Megaceryle torquata
TTTTCCTTGGTTGGCTTTTTTTCTTTTTTTCTTTTTTTTTTTTTTTTTTTTTCACTGTTGCAACACTTGCTTTGCTTTGATTCAAACATCCAAGCTCAGGAGCAAATGAAAGGCGCCCACAGTGCCAGAGAATGGTAATAAATAAATAACAAAATAGATATGTATATATTAAAAAGGCAGCTCTGGAAAGACTGTGGGGCTGGCTGCTTCCTCCCTTTCCTCTCCTCTCCTCCTCCTCGCAGAGCTGTATGGCGGAGCGGTGCCCGGGTGTGCGTGGTGTGTGTGCGTGCGTGTGTGTGCGCGGAGCGCTGCAGGTTCCGTGCTGTCAGATGCCAGGCAGTGAGTGATATGGGAGAGGACAGGGAGGCTTTGGATGGAAGGAAATCTGCTATTCACACGCACACACACACACACACACACACACTCGCACAGGCACACGCACACACACACACGCGCGCACACACACACAGGCAGGGCGAGGCGATGCCAGCAAACATCGATCCACTGAGCAAACTGAACATTAACAAACTCCTCCTCCGCGACCTGATGACAGGATGAAATTTACTCCGCGCAGACAGGCGGCAGAGCAGTTTATTAAAGAGACAGGGCGCGCCGGCCCCGGGCCCGCCGCCACCTGGGCCGCCCCGCAACGCACCGCGCCGCCCCGCTCCGCGCCGCCCCGCGCCGCCCTGCTCCGCACCGCTCCGCACCGTAGCGCTCCGAACCGCACTGCGCCGCTCCGCGCCCACGCGCGACCGCCCCACGCGACCCCGGCGAGTTCGTCTCCCGGGGGGGGGCGCTGCGGGGAGCGGCGGGAAGCGCGCGGCACCCGGGGGCGGGGGCAGCTTGCGACGGGGTGGCCCCGAAGGCGGGGGCGGAGCGGGGGGGGCTGCGTTCTGCGCCCGCTGCCACTGGGGGAAGGCGATTTCACTGGAATAACGGGGATTTGAGGCAATTCCCCCGGCTCGCTCCCGCTGTTTCGCTGCACCACCGGCCAGCGGCTGGCGGGGGAGCGGTGCTTCCTCAGGTGTAAATGCCTGCGGAGAGCTCGGCGCTGGGGGAACGGAGGGCCTTCGGCTCCTGTGATCTCATTCCTCACCCTAACGGCCGCCCCTCTGTTTAGAGGAGCAGGAGGAAACGGCTGGCTGAACGTAAAGTTTGGTGAAGTTCAGGTGAAACCCAAGGCTTCATCCGAGGCCGTGCAGGGGCAGGAAAACCCTGGACCACCAGTGAGCCCAGGAGCACAGCGTTAATGTGTCACAGACAAAGCACCCTCTGCTCTCCTAATTCCCCTGGCACCTGCATTTAGAGATAACTGGGCAGGTCCATCAGGTCCTTCTGCAACCTCATAGCAAAGCCAAATCTATGTCTGATCCAACCACACAGAGTTTCTCACCCTTTCAGAGAGCCCAACAAACTGACAGGCCAAGGAGGGGCAGATGACACTGGAGCTTTGAACAGTTTCGTACCCTAAAACACATGGAGATAACTTCCTCGGCCCTTTTTATTCATTTCAGGTATTTTTTTTTCCACAGCTGCTGTTAACACCTGAGGGTTTGAAAGTGATTTGTAGCTAAAAGGATGGATTAATTTCTGTATGTTCAGCTATAATTTGTGTAAGACCTTCCAAAAGCGGATTTCGCAATACTCCACAGCCTAATTCCAGAGTTTGCTGTGGAACTGAGTTCTTCAATACTTTTTTTTTTTTCTCTTTTGATATTTGTATCCTTCTAATTGAACTATTTGGTTTAATAGGAATAAATTGTGTCCCTCTAGAATCAATCTGTTAGGTCAGGCTCTGTTACAAAGCACCAGTGAGAGCCGCTGTGTTATAGCCGGTGTCACCAGCGATCTGCAAACCTCAGTCCTGCAGCTCAGGCAGGGAATGAGTTTCTACGGGAAGACCCGTAAGTGACCTTTGTATTTAGCAGCCAATACGAGATTGTGTTTATGAAAGTGTCCACATAACTGATTTCATTTAAATTATTTGATAGCCTTCTCTGTACGAACTGCAGCAATTTTTGTAAGCAATTTGAAAGTATTTATTGGTGCAAGCAAATGCTTAGTTTGAAAGATAAAATAGCATAACACTACTATAAAATACTCATTTTTCCACTTCTGCCTAGCATAACTCACTCAGAAGTGAACAGCTCTGCTTGAAGCAGTCAGAATTGCACAGACCTCTTATACCTGTGTGCAGCACATGTAGAATCCTGTTGGTGCACACCAGGGGATTTCTGCTTTGTCTCCAGTTCAGGCAGGCGTAAACACAGGGCCAAGAGGGGCTGTAGCATCTGCAGCAGCGGGGCAATTATCCCTGCACCGTGATGACAAGAAATGACACACTGTCTAATTTGTAAGTGTGGCACTGTACCTGGACCAGGTAGTTCAGGGGCAGGGTGTCAAACTAGGATTTTGTTTTCAGATTTCATCCTGCCTTGATGTGTGATTTTGAAACCCTCAGCTTCTGCATCTGGGTTCCCAAATCAGAAAAATGGAGATACTTCAAGTTGGTTTTGTATTTGCTTTTCTCCCTGGCTGCACGGAAAGATAATGCACCTAAAGATAATTTGTTTATTATAAAGAATTGTATTAAATGCTGGTTTAACACAGTGATGGTTTATTAATACTCCCAAACCATGGGACATGGTGTAATGTGTTGGGACACTAGCAGTCATCTGGCAGGGGGGAAATGACAGGGTCCCTTCCGGTTTTAACCTCTCTATCTGAGATCTGCTACTTCTGTGCGAGTTGAAAAGATAGAAGCTCTAGATGTAAGCAAAGCAGCAATTCAGGGTAGTCTGGGATCAGCAAGTAGCGGCTATTGTTCTCCAGAGTCATGGCTTAAATCCAAATGCTACACACTGAGTATGGTATTTGTATCAGTGGCGTTTTCAGTCTCAACATGCAAGATGAGAAAGTCAGTGTTTTAAATGGTTACTCCTTTGGGAAGGGGAAATTGAGAAGATGGACTTGTGAGTAGAGCACTAGTGAGATGGCACCCTATCCTCGGTGATAAATGGGAGCATTAACAAGGCTTGGTCGAGAGGAACCCTACAGATTTATGGCTTCCTGTCTCCACCAGCAGATGCCATTATGGCTGACAGAACAGAATGCCTTTCAAGAGGGAACTGGGGTGGGATTATGAAGAAGGGGGAAAAAAGCAAGCAGAATCTGGTGTCCATTTTTATCCACTGGTCAGAATTTGCTTGTAGGTTTGAAGAGAGCTGAAACTGTACAGCATTTGTGTGCTCCCTGCTACTGTTATTTATAACTAAGTTGGTGAAGGTCATTTAGCATCTCTTTTAGCACAGGAAGAACCCATAATATTTACTGAAAGCATTTTTGCACACTTGAAAATTAGAGATAATAAAAAGAACAGATAGCACTGGAGGCTTCCTTGGCTTATCCAATGGAATAATCTTGATGGGTGCTTAATGTTTACTTTGGAAATGTAGCAAATGATTCTGAAGCTATATTGAATTGTATCTATTTTTATTACATTACAGAATAATATTTCTCTTTCCTGACAAAATGTTATGACCAGTAATAGCAATGGCAGTTATGCATGTTCAAAAAGGAGTAATCAAATCTCATGCTTCAGGGCATGAGCTAAATTCCCCACTGGGATCTGGAAGGAATTTTCTACTCCCAAATATAGCAATATACAATCAACTAGGTATGTTCTTATAGGTTTTCCAATTTCTTGGTTAGATGCAGATTACATGGAACAATTGTGTGATCTGGGATAGTGAAAATCCTCCATTGCTATAGCTTTGGGGTGGCTTTGGTCTGATTTTTCAAAATAATGTGCGTGATATGTTGTGCCTTATAGTAAAGTTTACAAACAATTTTGTGCACAATAAAGGGCCAAATACACTTTGTGTACTTGACTTTGATAACAGTTCCCACCGCGAGTAGTCACAACAAACTCAGCTGTCTTACTTTTTGTTTCTTACCTTACTTATTTTTGTTGTGTCTTTCTTTCTGTGGCTGCTATGATGATAATTAAACATGAGGGGGGGTTTCATTCCTTTTTTTCTTAAATTCTGACAAGCTCTACAAACAAAATAAAAGTTAGAAACTCCTTGGGCTTGATAAGTGAAATGGTTTTTGGTATGTAATAATATTGCCAGCTGATGATATTGTCAGCTTCAATGTTTACTTCCTTCAAATTCAGAATTACTGGGGAAAAAGTTTTTTAAAGTATTGGGATTGCAATGATTTTGAAAGAATCATCTTGACAGACAGACTGAGGATTCCTTACAGAAAACAGAGTACCTTGAAAGTGATCCAATGCAGTCCTCCCAGCCCAGTGATAGGATTAACTGCACTTGTTTCACTCTTGAGGCACACTTGACCAATACAATGTAGATTCAACAGCTCCTCTGGGCAATCTATTCTAGTGGCCTTACTATTATTGAGTGCTTTTTGGGAACCTGTCTGTTTCTTTTTATGGTGTTCTGAAATGAAATGGAGAACAGTTGTCTTCCTTCCTTTTTGCAGTATTTTTAATATATTTGAAGACTTGTTACATCTACTCACCAAACAACCCAATCCTTCCAACCTTCAAACCAACAGTCCTTAAGTCATTCTTTGTAGGTCACGTTTTCTGGACCTGGAATTATTTTCATTGCTCTGTGGCTGGACAACATATGTTTCAAAGTGCAGCACCAAAAACTGGATGCTGTATTATGTTTGAAATCTTCCCAGCACCAACTGGGATTACTTCACATGTCTAACATATGACACTCCTGTTTATATGTCCCAGTTTGACATATGCCCTTTTTGCAACAGCATGACACTGTTGACTCATGTACAGCTTCTGATTCACTGTAACCCCAGATGCTTTCTTGCAGAACTGCTTTGTAATCAGTTGTCCCCGTCCTATATTTGAACAGCTGATTATGCATCAGTGACAACTTTGCACTGATTCATCTTGAATTTCATCCTATTTTTTCAGACTGTTTCTGCAATTTGTCAAGATCATTCTGTATTACAATGCTGTCTTCAAAGGCTGTTGCTGTTCCCCTTAGCTTGGTACCATCTGCAGATACCATGCAAAATATTTTCTGTTCCACCCTCTAAAACATTAATAAAAAGATGTGATTATTGCTGGGCCCAGGACCAACTGCAGACATTATTCCAGCCTGACAATGGGCCATGAAGTTATCACTTCAGAATATGGTTTCCCAACCTCTTCCAGTCCCCTGCAGCAATGTCAGCTGGATAATATCCCACAGCTCACCTATGCAAGGCTGTTATGTGAGACAGTGTTAGAAGCTTACAGAAGTCAAGATACGTGACTTCCCTGTCCACAAGATCTGTCACACTATCATGGAATGACATTAGGTAGGTTTGACATAATTTATCCCAAATAAATCCATGTTGTCTGTTGTTCACCTCCAAAAACCTTATTCTAAGTTCTGATGGATAGTTTAACTATTTTGTTCCAGTATTTTTATGCAAACAGAAGGTAAGATGATCCAGTGATCCCTTCCTACCCTTCCATTTTAAGGATAGCTGCCGTGTTTGCATTGGTCAGAGTCTTCTGGAAATCACTGGTCCTCTACAGGTCTTCAGGGATGATCATTGCTGGTCTGAAACTCTGAAAATATGATTTTAATGGCCTGACCTTATCTATGTGCTTTCTAAGTGCTCTTGAAACTCTTCTTCCTACTGTAGCTGGAGCTCCCACTATTCTGGCACTGGTCTTGATTATTTTTGCAATCTGATCACAGCTGATTCCCGTAGCGAAGATGAAAGTAAAAAAGGCTTTCTTAGGGTGATCTGTCAAAAGCTTTCTCTCTTTGCTGAGTGACAGATGTAATCTTTCCTAGGTCGTTTCCTGCATAGAGAAGGCACTTACCAAACACTTTCTTCTTATTATGTTCCTTTCCAGTTGTATCTCATTTTGTCCTTTCTCTTTATAATTTTTCCCTCTGTGTTCATGGTCACTATAAAGAAGTCTTTTCTGCATGTTTTTGACATTTAGACAAATACTCTTTTGTTTATAGTATATAAATTTGGGATATTTTGTAGAAATATTCTTTTCCATGTTATACAACAATCTTTTTCCCTACAAAGGGGTGGAACAACAGCACTGGGGTGAAATTCATTTTCCCCCTTTCAGGTATTTCTCTGCACACAGTTCAGTTACTCCAGTTTGATGGGGTGGTAGGGAAGGTTAAATTTCACCTCCTGGGATGAAATCCTGATATTGCTAATAATTTATATTTTGAGTAACAGCAGACATCATTTCCACAGACCCTTCCCTTCTAATCTTCAGCTAAAGGATTCCCCGTTTGGCTGCGAAAAAGGCATTTGATTTTGAATTTCCATCTAACAGCAAAAAAAATTTTTTTTTTTTTTGTGGCCAAGTAACAAGAATTTAAAACAGTACAATGGTTTGAACAGCTCTGGCTGCATCTACCTTCTCCAGCCACATCTGCGGTTCATCTTCCATCACAATGTCATCAGCTGAAATACCACATAAGATCTCATTCAGAACTACACATAAGGCTCACCATGCATTTTTTAACTATGACATCCTATTTCCAGAATTTATAATTCAGTCTTGCAAACCTACTGCAGACTGAAACAGCCTGGAAGCTCTCATTTTAGGAACTGAATTTTCCTTCTTCAAATCACAACAAATCTCCAGTTTAAAAAAACAACAATAAACACGCCACTTTTTTGGAAATAGAAACAGAAACACTGTAATACCATTTCCCAATCAAACCAGCAAAAGCAGCTAATCAAATTACTTTGATCTAAAAGTTGTTCATACTGCAATCCACAAACCTCTTATATTCTTCAGTGGATTTTGAGCTAAGTCCCTAATCAGCAGGCACGTTGGACTAGTGGATTTATTTTGTTTCTAAAAAATAACATCCTTAGAATTTAAAAAAATAATAACAATTAGCTGGAACTGGGCAGAAAATGGACTGTAGTCTTTGAAGAATTCTTGGAAAAAGACATAATCAAAAAGAAAAAAAAAAAAAAAAAGAGAACCTGAGAATTGCCATTTTGTGGGTGAAAAATCAACATCAAGAAGGGAGTGTTCTTCCAAAACTTTTTTTCCTGAAGTATCGTATCTAATTGAAAAATATGTTTTAATACATATTTAAAATATGCTATGAATTTTGAAATTATAAAATGGACATGTTTTATACAGTGCCTGCATAACTGCTGAATACCTTACTGCAAAGGAGAAGTTTGAAGATGAGATCAGGGTATTTTTTCCAGTGAATTAAAAAAAAATGGCTGTGCACTGCTATAACTGGGCAGGAGGGAAATTGAAAACATGAGGACTGGATTTGGTCCTTTCTTTTAGAGAGCAATGTTCTAAGGAATCCTGTGCCCATATGAAATTCACACTTAGAAAGGTCGTGTCTGTTAGTTGCCGGTAGCTAAGAGGTTTTGAGGTTCTGTCTTTTGGAGAAGGCACAAAAAGAAGGCAGAAGCGATTTTCTTTTGGCTAGTAAAACATCTTTCCTCTTTGAAAAGCTCTAAGGGGATGGGAGAGGCCAGGCCACTTACAAAGGCAGGTAAGTAAATACTGGGAGCTCTCTGATGCTGTAGTTCTCTCTTCCTTTTAAAGATTGAGTAGCCAGACAAATAAAGAGAGCAGATAAACTGGAAAATATATTACAGGGTTGACAAAACCAGATAAACATCTACAGGAAACTGGGTTAGAAACTTTGTTCTGCTTACCCTGAGCAGAAGGGAAGGCAAAGGGATAGATGTTGGGACTAAAGCAGCTTTTTAAAACGGCTACAGCAGTGTCGATTTGACAAAGTATGTAAATCCCCCTATCTATCTGGATAATTTCATTATAAAGCACCCAGTCACTGTGGTATTGGGATGTATGCTATCCATTATGCCATAAATGAATTGTTTGTGCAGTGTAAGCCTATTCTTTCTTTTATTGGTATGATTATTTGTTATTATTATTTATAGTTAGGGAATAAAATTATACTAGCAACTGGAATAATTGATGCATCTGTAAAATAATATGGGGGCTAAAATAATATTGTACTTTCTACAGCCTCTAGAATTCTATCCCTGATAATGGTTGGGGGAAAGGTGAGGCACTAAATACTTTAGGAATCTGTAATTCTCTGTGTTGCCACTTGTACAATGTCACCCGCTGAGCCATACAATACATTTTTTTAGTGTCAGGTAAAGATAAATGGACAAACGTCATTTACACATACCAAGCACATCTGTTTAATAAATAATGCAGAGAAAGTTTAACTGAAATGCTAAAGCCAGTAAAAGGGACAAAATACTTAATGAGATTTTAATTGAAATGTAATTTTAATAAAATAAACCTCTTATTGATATAAGGGACAAAATTTTAATACAGCAAAAAGCAGTAATTCCATGTGAAAACTAAAGGAAGAAAAAATATTGATTTTTTTTTTTTTTTCTTTCTACAGAAGACCTTTCAAAAGTTTCTGAATGTTAATGAAAACATTTGTACTCTAGGCCCAGGAGGCAGCTTGCATTTCTGGGTGGGACTCATCTGCTCTTCTCCAGGTGGTTCCGTTAGACACTGCAAACCACCCTCCTGAGCAGCAACTGCTGGGGAGTGCGGGGACTACTTAGGTGAGCTGCTAGAGGTGCTCTGTAATGTCAGCAGCTGAATTCGGAATGCTTGCTAGGGTGGCTGCTTTCTACCTTCAGACACAGATCCTGTCTTGGCTTGCTCTGTATGTGCCTCTATCAGGTAAGCCGTTATCATGTAAAGGAGTTCTCTAAAGGAAGCAATCTCCTTTCTCTTTGTAAATGGAGGGTGTAACCTGCAAACTTGGGTACTTAGCTTAGGTTGCTTATGCCTAAGGAAAGTGCCCATCCTTCATGTTTGTTTGCAACCATTGTGCAAACTTCCTTGGGTTAAATGATGTAGAGTTGGCAGTGAATCACGTGCAATTGAGATGGGGAAGGTGGAAAGCAAAGAGCATTCTGCCAAAATGACTGAGAATTACAAAAGATGATCGGAAAGTCTAAAATAGGAAGAATAAAAACTGAGACAAAGTGGGCAATGTACTTCCTAACTGGAAATTTAGGAACAAAAAGAAGGGTATTCAGAAGCAAGAAAGACTTATTCCTCAAAAATAGTAATTGGTTTTGTAATAAAGTGTAAAGAATAAGAGAACTTAGAAAATTAGTATATTTAGAGGCCTGGAGGTTAACAGCGGAAAGGAATAATGCTGGGTTTATGCTTACATAGGACGTGTAGTGTTCTTTCTTCAAGTAAGGAAAAAACCATAGCTAGGTGTTTTATAATGGCTATCAATGGTCAGAATATTTTTTCTTTGTTCCTAAATCATCAGGTGTTTCTGAAGCACCACACCTACTAGGGGCAGGATTTCTTGTATCACTGTGTGCTGCCTCACACCTGTTCCAGAGATTGAACTACTTCTTACAGACTGTCCTACTCAGGGCTGTAGATCTCAAACTCAGGTGCTGATTTGCCCTTTCTTTAGCTTGTGGAAACTGGTGAGACCAAGTGTGTTAGGATGATACCTCATCCCCCTTGAACTGAGCCTTGTTACCTGGTTCCTGTTAGATGTGCTTGCTTATGTTGCTTGTTTCTGCCTCGTGAGGGTGGCTGGTGTGCAAGTGGGCAAACGCGTTCGTGTTCACGATGTGTCTCCATTTCTGAAAAAGAAGTCTGAAGCTGTTCAGTTTGGCATTAAGAGTCTTTCATAAAAAGCAGGATACTTAATGGGGGAATGGAATTCTGGTTGTGTGGAACAGTATTACAAAAGGAGACATCAAGTGATTTTCATGGAAATTGAATGACACTTTTATGGGCCTTTCTCTACTTCTGCTTTTAATATAAACTGTATAGTAAATACAGGTGAAAAAAAAAAACCCACCTGTCAAAATATAGCTCTGTTTAGTTACCTCTGTCCATGGGACAATTTTAGTAACCTGTCAATCAATGGGCTGCTAAATAGCCTCTCCAAAGCACAATCTGCTATTTCAGACGACATCAGTGTGTCAATCATTTATTGAATCAAAGCCAAATTTGAAGCAAAGCAAGCCCAGTTTGTCAATCACTTCTCAGTATTCTCTCCACTAACCACCTGACAGCTTTTAACTTTTCACTTTTATATTCCATGCAGCTAGTTAAGATTCTTTCATTTTTAATTGGGCTTCTTTTATGATTGGTAGCTAAGCAACTAATATGTTGTTTTATATGGTAATAACGGGCCCAAACTTGAGAGCTTTCTTGACCATTCCTATTTGTTGTTGGAAAATTATTTTCCTTCAAGTTGCTAAATAGCAGATGTAGCAGAAACAGTTATTTAATTATGGGTTGTCCTGTTGTTTCTATCTATAAACACTTTTGGCACTGTTTAAAAATAAACACTGCATGCGCTGGCAAATATATACTGAGTGATTTTAACTCCTGATAGTGTCCCTTAGAATTTCACTGCTCATTTGCAGGGAAAACTGGGTGCAAAAATGAAAGGATTGCCAAAAATCACTTTGGAAAAATATTAGCAAAGGACAGAGCGAGAAATCTCTGTTCCAGAATGCCACTGGGCTTTAATCCAACCTGATCAGTTTTTAGTCTTATTTTAGGTACAATTAAATTTCTGAGGCTAAGTACAATGCTCTGAACCACCATCTCTCAATAGAAGCTAGAAGCTTGTCCTGAACAAGCCTATCTGGCTTTTCAGTCTGAAACAGTGTTTTGAGTCAATTAAGATTTTTTGTACTGAGATGTAAAACTTTTGGGTCAGGATTGGGTCCCTCAGAGGTGACCACAAATCCTGGTGTGGTTTCAGTCCCATCTCCCTATCATGCACAAGATGAACACTGCCTTCACATGTGTAAAATGATCTTATGGCTAGTAGTAAATGTTCTTGCCTTTCTATTTCTAAAGACTGTCATCAGTAAAGCCAATGTGTTGTTTTCAGACAGAAAGCATTCACTTTCTGTCCTTTATATGAAAGGAAGTTTGGAAAAAGAACTATTTCTGTGCTACAGAAAGTTCTATTTTGGGTTCAAAAGAGTTTTCTTCATTTAATTCTTTTGCATATCTGTTTGATGGGCTTCTGGCTGTCTTTTGACAGACTGCTGTCATCTGGTTTGATCCAAAACTGTGAAACTCCAGATGTGCCCAAGAACTTGGGAGAACATGGGTATAGTTTTTCAAAAAGCTGCAGTAGATTTCAAGGCAATCTGATACCAAATGTTCTTCCCAGTCCTATTTGAATTTTACTTTAGTTTCTTTGTATTTGTTTTTACCAAAGACACAGTAAAAGAGACTGACATCCCATGAGGATTGACAGTGGTGAGGCAAATGGGGGCTTTGGTGGAGTCTAGAGTGTTTCAGAAATCCAGTCCAGATGCTGAATGTAGGTGCCTTCCCCCCATTACATAGCTAAGGGAGGTTCTGGAGAGCACTGGGAAATAAGTTGGTACTATGATGAAGTGCCTTTCTCTTTGGAGGAAGATCCTAGCAAACTGTTGAGATGGATAATTAATAAACTGTCATTTGAAAGTTTATATCAAATTTCCTTTGAAATTTGATGAAAACAACTACTCCTAGCTCACAGATTAATTCTTAAGGAAGTGCCAAAAAATATTACTTTTTTTTTTTTCTCATGATGGGAATTCTGATGCCTTCCATTCAGTCAGTGGTGTTAAGTAGTAAGGAGTCACTATGGATCAAGGATGGGCATCTACTGTTCAATAACATTCTGATAAATGAGATGTAAGTTTGCCTGACAGCACAATTGATAGAGATATTTTTCATTGAAATATTTTTACTATCTATATAACTACATATTAACAAAAGTTTAAAAAAGGTGTTTTGATCCCAGGCTGCTTGCATAGTTTGGCACAGATTGTTCATCTTGGCTCAAAGGGTGTTCAGGCCTGGCTGAACGTGATGCTTAGCTCTTGTAGTTCAGGCATCTGAGCAGAGGGGAAACCCACACAGCACCCACCTACACAGCACCTGGTCTGTGATTCAGCATAAGACTCTCAATGGAAGAATTAAGATGCACAAGTTCATAAATATTATACCAATAAGAGAAGGGCAGGGTCAGGAAACGCAAAAATACTTGCAGGGGATTTTTTTCAGACAGATGCATTTTGGTCATTGATATAAAAATAATACTAAGAAATGTCCTTCTGCATGCAAAAAATGTCTGTCTGCTTATGTCTTATTACTCCTATCCTGTAGCTCTTCCTAAGGACCCTTTGGACCAGAAGAAATACTTTCATGTATTCAAACATATAAATATTATAGGAGTGTTTTTTTAGATGAACCCTATTGGTCAAGAGCAACTGACCTGAGCATCTACCTGAATGAAATTCACAGCTGGGCAGAAATGCTGGTGCAAAGTCTCTCTCTGTGTATTGATGTGGTAGTTCGCTCAGTCTTCAATGCATCCACTGGAAGTCAGTGACTCACTTCAGTGTCATTGATTACACAAGATGCACAGGGATTTAAAAGGTTTATGGAGCCATTCATCCCAGGCAAACTTACAAATACGATGTCTGAATCTGTTCATCTCTTGGTTAGTGGTAGTTCTTTGAGCACTTACTGTGGTAAGATAGACGTGTGTTACCTAGAACTCCAGAGAGAAAGAACAGGAGCTTCCTTTGATTGTTAATTCTACATAGCTCTTTATCCCATCATACACTCGGAGCTTTGTAGCAGTGTAGCCCCAGTGCTTGGTCTGAGTCTCTGTTTTTCTTTGCCTTATACTGAGAAGGGTTCCTGTAGTTCATGGCAGAGTACCACTTGTCCCGGAGTGAACTATGCAGTGGTCTCCATCTGAAATGTTAATATTCGCCATTACCTACTTAGCAAGCCCGGTTTCCACGGAGGTGTCAAAAGGCTGATCAGTGTCAACAGCTGTCTTTGTTCACCCCTGTCATGGGAGCGGCAGAAAGATGTTTCCTAATTGGAAATGGAGGAAGAATTTGTGAAAACGGAATGCAGTTACCTGTGCTGGAATTTGTCCAGGATACTCTGGTTAACAGAGCTACCCTTCCAACAAGTAAAATAGGATCTTTAGCTATGCTGAGTGCTTGCATTCTTTTGAGTTTACATCTCAAACGCCTACTAACCAGGAGCACCGTGCAGCCCGCTAAATCATCAGTAACCCTACCCGTGTCACCTCGGTGTTACTTGGAGTCCATTCTGTCGCATTCTTACAGACCTGCTGTGCAGCTCATAGCAATCGGAGCATTTCCAGGAGCACAGAAAAGAGGCTATGGTTACAAACCATTTTTATAATCTAGAATTTATACATTGAACGCTGTAACTGATGTCATTTAAACATAGTGAGTGCTAAAACTGCTGGCTTTCAAAACAGAAAAGCAAGGCTTAGATTGCTCAGTTATACAGGTACTTCAAATGCAAAGTGAGGTTTTCTATTTGCACGTGGAAGGGTAGTACTTAAGGTGGGCTTTGTTTGGTTCAATACTGATTCTTTCGAACTGGAAACAAGAAAAAAAAATAGGGCTTAATAGCATGGGTGTATGTGCATTTGTATGTATATATGTTTGCTGCCATGTAAGGAATTTAAAACCATGGAAAGTCACCCTGAGAGATTTCAAAATAGCAACAAAAAATAAGATTTCTTAATTTAAAAACCTGGCTGTTATTTGTCTTAAATAGCAGACTGAGCTATGGGTTTTTATAAATCCTAAAATATGTGCAGGATTTCATACACCTACAAAACCTTTTTTTTTTTTTTGTTAGTAATGGTTTTCTGATTAATTGCATATGTTCTGTACTCACAAAGTTGAAGAGTATTTGAGTGCCTGAAATTATGAGCACTTCAGCAAACCAGTGAAGATATCTGCAATGTAAACTTTACACATACATGGTCTGCCCTGCCAATGACCTTAATCTTATTTTAGCAGGGGAACACAGCATGTATTGCAGGCAGTGTTAGCTTTTTTCCTGATCCCTTTTTAAGCACATACTAATAACATTCATGTAAGTGTAGATGCTGTTATGGGCTCAGGTCACTAGAGGATATAATAAATTAAAATGTCTTGACCTCAGAAGAAGGTGCTTCTTTGAACAGGCAGCACTCAAGCAACCCACAGTTTCTATACCATCCTGTACCCCAAGGTTTTTATAACACTTAAAATAAGAGCTGTGGTACCATTAGGACTTCAATCTAGCTGAGGTGATTTGACAGTTTTGAGGCAAGCATAAACAGATCAGCCTGAAAATAATTCTGTATTAATTCATGCCTCAGTCTCTCTGGGAATAAATATTGATATTTAAGAATTGCCTGGAACTGAATTTTCATTATTTCTTGAAGAATTTAGATTTTCTGGTAAAAGATAAGGGTCATTTGAAAGTGATATAACTATGCTCTAAACCACTGTGCAAGCTACCAAACCTGGTAGTTCATCTTTAAAGAACAAATCATGAACTCTTTTGTACCATCTAGTATTAGAACCCATTCTAAATTAATGGGAGGATGCCTAGCAAAAATCTTGTCCTGTTCTTTGCTATTAGTTAAAACTCAAGTTTTCTTTCTTATGAAAAAAGACAAGTGTTTTATTGTCAGTATGGATGCTGTATTGGGGAAGTTGGTTTGCACAAGAGGACATTTGTTCTTGCTTAACATCTGTGCTGTAGTTCATATCTTGATAATTTTTTTGGTAGCTGTAGAGATGTTCTTCATAGTACTCAAAGTGCTTTAATAAAAAGTATCTACAATCCTGACATAATTTACTGGAAAATATGATTTCTTGAGTTATGGAGAGAAATTGGAATCACAGGTTTAGGTCTGTGCCTTTTCACACGCTGCAGATTGACATGGTATAATCAGAAACGAAGTATCAAATACAGCTGTAGCCAGTCCTGGAGACCTTGAGCTTAGCTGTTTTTACAGTTTTACTTACTTAGGGTTTTCCTCAGTTTGCAGTGTTTGTTTAGTTTTGGGGGAGTCACTTCTGCTTCCAAATGTCCAGTTCCTTTCTATTCCATTTGCTGGTGCTTGTCTCTTCAAAGTGTACTTGGGTGTTTTCTAACTTCAAGAAAAATGTTTTCACTATTTATGAAAGAAGCATAATGTATAAGGAAATTAGTTTGTGTATCTATAGAAAAACAAGTTTAACAAATTTCAGATCCTGCTGTGTTACATGTTAGCTACATGTTGCTCTTTTTGGCTAATTCTCCAATTCAATGCTGATTCCAAGGAGATAAATTCTTCTGTGGCCTCTTTTCTGCTGAAAGTTGCAGAGCAACTCTAGTATTGGCTTTTGCAGATATTTCTCAGTGTCATGCATACTTCTATTTCTCTCATGTTATAAAACCTAGGAAGTTAACTGCCCGAGGATCTACTTGTGTTTATGTTGACAGTGCCTGCTATATGCTGTCTTGTCCTTATTTTGGTGCTACCTAACTGAATTGTAAAGGTTACGCTTTATAATATCCCATGGTATAGGTAGCTCATCTGTGGAGACAACTTCTCTGTACTTAGCTCTTTGAAAATGGGAATCAGCTATCGGGTATTGTGGAGCTGATTATAGAGGTTGCATTATGATAGGTACAAGTTGAAGAGGTTCTGGGGTTGCTCTGGTATGTACAGCTAACATACGAGCCCTCGGCTGGGTGGGATCAGGGATGGGATGGAGCTTACTCCGGAGGCAGCTCTGCAAATTGTGCCAGGATGTTCCCCTGCAAGCAAAAGGAGACTGGTTGCCGTGTCAGAAATCTGTCCTGTGATATGTTCACACTGCTGGTTGCTCCATTCACCGGTGTCCTCATTTGTGTCTCAGTACATCCCCAGACAAGAAATTCCAAGCCTTCTTCATTTCTTTATGGCTAATGTTCCCTTTTTGGGAGAGGGAATGAAGGAAGGGAGAAGAAACTCATTGAGAAAAATGCTCCTTGATTTGAGGCAGGTGCTGCCAGTGTATTGTGTAGAACTGCTGTCTGTTTTCATGCCCATTACAAATGTCATAATTGTGAAGTACAGGATATCCTGGTGTTTGACATATCAATAATAACCAAATACTGCTCTTTATACAACCGCATAGACTGTCAACTTGATCAGATGCCGATTTTCTTTTTTCCTTTTTTTTTCTTCCCCTGACTCACTTCACAAGTCTCTTGAAAAATTAACTTAAAAACATAACTTCATAGAAACTCCCTTCATCACTCCTATGGGCAAATTTGATTGACTTAGAATTTAAGAACTAATTCTGCTTCTTAAGTTATGTTGTCTTCAGTTCACATTGGCAGCTGATGACATGAGAGAACACTAAGGAAATAATTACATCTTGTGCAATTAGGGCTACAGTGCATCAGGATACAAATAAATACACACCAATATATCCTTTCAAGGATTAATCTTTGTTTATTTTGTAGCCTTTGATCTGAGTGTAGTGCAAAGTAAAATCTTTTAGACTGTGATTGTCTGATCTGAGGATCTTCCGTAACTCCCACTGAGGTCTGGTTTGTGTTGGGTCAAAAGGCTGATTGCAGGTATGTGAAACAATGATCAGAGGAGAGAAAGTAAGGTCCAGTTCTGTACCTGGGTTATACTTACTTATTGTAGGTGTCTTTGAGCTTCACATGGGTTACAAATTTTCCTGAATTCCTGCAGCAGATGAGGGTTTAAAAAAAGCAAACAGTAAAGAAATGTTCGCATCCAGTATTTGATATGTTTTCTTTTTCCTGAAACCAGTTTGTGGGCTGTCTTCTGCCTCTTCCATTTTCCAGAGGCCTCTGTGGCCTGCTGGACCGTTGTTTGGAAAGACCTTTTTGAAATCAGGAACAGCGATGGCCACCAAAATATTATTAGGTTAATTCCAGCCAGGCTAGCTTTCATGAGAGGTCCCTGACGTTGAACAAACCTGTTTCCTTCACTGGGATGTGTCAGTTAGAAACACCAACTGCAAGGATTTCTTATGTTCTCACGAAAAAGGAAGGAAACAGCTGGTAAATGTTTCACAGATGGTAAAGCTCTTGGCATCTCTCAGGAGAGGGCCACCCATACAGATGGCTCATTATTTTAACATTTGGATTTTCATCTTATTAAAACATCTTTTTTTTTTTTTTCCCCCCCTGGTTTTATTTAGCATCATAAATTCTCTTACACTTTAGTTAACAACTTGGTGATTTGGGGGAAGTATGTGTGCTATAAGGAACATCATTTGGCTAAAACATGTATCTGCATCATTATTCTCAGCTCTGATGTGTGGTGAGTGGACTTGAACCTGATTAAAAATACCAAATGCAAGCAAATGCTTAGAAATATTACTTTATCAAGCAAAGGTCAGCTAATTCTGTATAGAAGCTGAATTATTCAGCAAATGAAGAAATGTACTGAGCAGAACAAGCAAACATTTCTATCTTGGATGTTGCATCAATTAATGCTATGATGTTTTCTGCACTCACAACAATAGACAGGCGCTGTGGGTATGGAGTGTTGGTAAATGTTTTGTGTTTACAGTATCACTAAATAAAAAATACTATTTTTAAAAGACCTGGTCAATAACCCAGATGATTCTCATGTTTTTAGAAATGATTGTCAAATGATGCATTTGCAAAGGCAGTTCCACCTTGCATTTATGATGACATGTGCAATCATAAACATGCAAATAGATGGTATGTTTAGCATATGTCATACATAAATCCCAGCTCCACACACACTTTAGTCAATATCATTAGTCCCGTTTGGCTTTATGGCAGGAGGAAGGGATGGAAGCTGTGCCAAAAGGTGACAGAACTTGCCCTATGAGGCAGAGGAAATTTGGGCAGGCTTGGATGTTCTGGCCTTTGGCTTTAGTGCCTTGTCTTCCTTGCTCCCTTGATACTGGCAGGTCTCTGCAGTAGCTGACACTCTGCACATGCATGGTTTGAAGAAGCAGAGGCAGAGAAGTTTATCCCTTTCTGCAATACACAGCAAGCACTATGTAGGAGATTGGGGGGGGGGGGTGTGGGGGGGTGTCGGGAGAAGGTGGGGGCAGAGGAGAGAGGAGGAACAAAGTCCTGAATGCGATGCCAGATCTTTAGCCCCTCTGTTTTTTTCAGAGATT
>JANIJG010012485.1:18151-33592 GCA_024611175.1 Megaceryle torquata
AAGTTTCATCGTGGCTTCTCTATGAAATTACTAAAATGTAGGCCTGTGGTGTAAATATGGATCAACAATAGCACAGATTGCCATATGGATCAATCTATAAAGATTTCAAAGTAGCAATTGATGCATGTCCGACAGCTGCCTTGTAAATCTCATTATGGTCTCCACGAAGATATGTACTACCTTAAATACCCTGGGTTCTCTGTGATTAGGCTTGTTCTCTGCACTTTTGTTTTAATTAAAAAGTAAATAATCAGGAGTGGGAAGAACGAAACCGAAGTCTTTTGCTGCATTTGTACATGCAACTCCCCATTGATTCCAGCAGGTTACATCAACAGCAAAGGTTTGACCTGAAAGCTAACAACAAATACTCCATTAATAAATACAGGGACAGATTTGTAGCATGTAAATCACCAGAGCTCCACTGATGCCAGTGTAGTTATGCTGATTTACATCAGCTGAAGAGTTAGCCCGTGGAATTCACATTCCTTCTGAGATCAAAGATGTGTCAGCAAATGGTAAACTTTATTTGTATTTTTCAGCCTCCTGATTTAAAAATAGCCAAATTGATTTATTATTAAATGGCTGGGCTTTTATGGCGAGACTTTGTATGCCACGTTTCAGCCAGACGCCACTCTTGCAGCCAAGCTATAAATCCTTCCAAAATGGGTTTTTTAGCTGAAATGCTGAAAATTCTGTAATGCTTGTGGGTACTGCTGTGTCATATTTATAATGGATGGGCTAATCTAACCATATCCTAAAAAATGAAAGGCATGAGGGGCTGGATGGCTCAGAGGGTTAGTAGAATTGCCAACTTAAATTCAGTTATAGCCAGAAGTGACAAAGTTGTTACCATTTTTGGAAGACTATGAGATGAGTTGTTGAGGCTTAGTCAATTTGTTGTCTTTCTCTCCTTTGAGAAGCCAAAGAATGAGTGATCCATGGAAGAAACTGGTGCTCTGTCTAGCTGCCTTTGACTTTTGGTTTACATGGCACTGCAGGTGGTCCCTTTCAGAAGTATTGCAAAGGTACCCTGATGGGGTACACATGGGCTAGGGGGTTGTTAGCATGGGTGCTCCAGATAGTGGGTAACTTGGCATGCAATGTTAATCCACAATGGAGTGGATGCTGTAATATGGAGAGGGGAGTATTTCCAGTATCCCTCCTGACCTGCTCCCAGACTCTGCTTTACTGTTTACTAGGAAGTTTTAATAAGTGACACAATTCAGGCTTCTAAATGTTGTAGGTGGTGTAGGTGTTGTAGGTGGTTTATCAGTAGTGCTCACAACTATTGATTCTACTAGCAGCATAGCAAACCTATATTAGAAGAGTGCTTGGAGCTCACTGGGTACAACCTACCTGCCCAAAGGAGGCACTAACTTTGAAGTTATTCAGCTTTCAAGTCGGATCAGTTTGTTTGGGTTCTTCAACTGAGTTTTGAATATCTCAGTGGATGGAGATTTTGCAGCCTCTTTGTGCAATCTGTTTGCATTGCAGGTGGACCAAGAAAGAAAAGATAAAGTGTGTCCTTTTGTTTGATTTCCTATGGAAGTAAATAAATTGCAATAATACTGTTTTCAGGTAATAAATTTATCCACAAACACCTGTTATTGGTGAAGCTGTGAGGGCTTCTGTAAGTTGGGTGAAAATGGGTGGCCAAACAGAGGGGGAAGGGCCCATGGTTGAAGGACAGGGTGTTGTATAAACTCCTTGGGTGAAGGACAGCTGGGGAATATTGTACAGATGTTCCAGAAGCAGGGGTTGTGTCAGGTGGATCTTGCAGTTTCTTGGCTTTCAATTGACTACAAGATACAAATCCATAAAAAGCAGGCTTTGTTAGTTCTTGTCATGTAAATTGCTAGTGTCTTTTTTTAAGTCTTTAATTGCAGTATTTAGTGTTGATAACTAAAGAGGCACAATCTCTATAGCTGAGACTGAAAGCCGTTTTTTACTATTAATGTCTTTATTTGTGATTCTGAGGTTTGGGTGCACTGTACTTTCTGAAAAAGAGTATAGTGGAAATAAAGTGATACAGAAGGTGAAATAAGGAAAAGACTTCTTTTGTCTCTTGAGAGCTTTTTTTTTTTACAACCAATGAATGGCACAGTTACTTTTAAGCTCTTCCAAAATGAGAGTTTCTAATCATGCACAGTAACAGGTATTCTAATGGACTCCTACTAGACCATAACACAAAAACAAGTAGTGAAATGGAAAAATAGCTAACGAACTACATGATATAAAATGCACACTTCCCTTTTGGGGCTTACTGCTACAAAGCATCAATGAAATAGCTTGGTAGGAGTCACATTAGATATTTGCATTCAGGCTGAGCGTATCCAAACAGCATTAGCCTTAAAAAGAGTTTGAGCTGTATCACCCTTTCTGCTCTATACGAGAGGATAATCACTAGCTAGCAGAATTGAGAAGAGGCTTCCACTGGACACATGCATGGTGCAATGTCTTGTGGAGGTGGATTTGTCATTGCTGCAAACAGGCTACGGAAGAGGATGGATCAGTGACCTTTATATAATACAATAGTTTGTTTCACATTTGTTTCACCCTTCAGAAACGCGTATCCTAATTTTGTGTAGGCTTAGATGTCATTAGCTTGCAAGGGAGTGTGGATTGCATCTCTGAAATCTAACGTGGGCATGGGGGCTCTCTTTTTGATCATTATAGGGTATGAGTGTTTTGTAATTCTTCTAGTGCAAAAGAAGCTGTTTGGTGACAGGCGTCAAGTCAAATTCCTGCAAGAAGCTGGCAGCAGAATACATTTGTCTATTTAACTGCATGCAAAACACTTGTCAAGATAGATTCTGGTCCCTTCTCCTAAGCAGGGACTCTTGCTACCTTGTGTTCCAGATAACCTGGCAGAGAGAGGCTAGTGCAGAAGCACATGCTGAGCTGTTACCAGGACTCTTGCTGTGTCCCTCGTTCCAGCATCTGCCAGATAGAAACCTTGCAAGCACATTGCAATGGGAGAAAAATGAAAAGGCAGAAATGTTCACATCTGGAGGTAGACTAAACCAGAACACTCTTTCTTAAGACTGTCTAAAGAGATGACAGGTTGTCTCATTCTTTAATGTGTTTGTCACCATGTCACCACACTTGATAGGAAAACGGGGCTAAACTTCCTTTGGGAGAGGACAGAGGGTGAAAGACTGTAGGAAGCATGTTGGTGGTGAGACTGCTCGACCTGCATAGGTCCAACAAGAGAACAAAGGCCTGGAAATGAAGATTCAACTCCCTCTCTGAAGGAGGGAATTTGTTCTGCTTTGCATGCAAGTACAAGGGGTGGGGGAAGGTAGAGTTCTTGGTAGCTTTGGAATGTCCTATAAACTCTGTTTAAAAACTAAAGGTGTAGAAGTATGGAGCGAGGTTGCTACTCAGTATACTATTGTTCTAATTATAGCTTTGTTTTCTTTTGGACCCTCTCTGCAATTAAAATTGTGCTTATCTTCATGCTGTTCCTCTCTATTTATGCTTTCCTTATACATTACCCTTCTTCCCATTCCCCTCACTTTCATCTCCTGTTGTCTTGACTCCCTTGCTTTCTCCTGTGTGTATTTCTATCTGCTCCTTTGCCAATTCAAAAGTGTTATTCTATCATTTCAAGTGCTTCAAGCTACCTCTGGGGCTGTCTCCTCCTTTAGCGGTAGCTGACCTTTTCTGAAAGCCAGTCTCACCTCTTCAGCATCCAACTTCAGAGGCTGAAGAGACAGGCAGGCTTTGGCACGTGATGGTCAGCTCTGGCAGAAGTGTGTATGTGTTTTGGAAGGGGAGGAGGGAAAGATGGGATGGGGCCAAGGTAGCTGAAAAATGATAAACCTGTCACAAACATCATCTCTGAAAACTGCAGAAATATTGAAATATCCTGAAGAGGAATAACCCCCCCTCCCTTGAATTCATACCCTTGTCCAAACTGTGGTTTTACAGAATTCCTGCTTGCTATGTTGTCATGGTACAGATGCTTTGTACTGCCTTTTTGTTCTTGTTTCAGCGTTGAGAAATCTGTGCTATCTTAATTATTAACCTGTTATGCTTAAATTTCATTACCTATATATTTTTTAATGTCTTCTATTGAGGTGACAAATGAAAGTGGTAGTTCTGCCACTGCTGCAGTGCTTTAAATTCAGACTCTGCACTCACTGTGTGCCTGTAGTAATGACTCTCATAAAAGTCCTTTGATTGTTCTCTGATGCAAATTGAGATCAGCAATAATGTACCATTCTCTTTATAACAATTGTATACTGCTCAACTTCTTTGGACACCTTATTGAAGCATAAGTCAACATTAGGATAGGTTAATAAATACTATGGTAAAAATTTAAACACTTGCAAAAAGCATACATCCCTCTGTGCTGCTTCTTACAGAAGCAGAACAAAAATTTTCCTCTTTCACTCAAATAACTTGGCTTGAGCCTAACTCTTTTTTGGGGAAAGTAGGAGGGAACACCAAAGTGGGATGTGGTGGTGCTAAGGTAAAAAGGACTCAAACCATAACGGCTGCTAGCTACTATTACAACTAAGCCAGTAATGACAAGAGGACAGGTAAGTCATTCTCACTTGAGTCAGGGCTGAATCTCTGTGCCTATGTGTCGGCTGGGCACTTAAGAGTTTACAGTTGAGCTCTTCCAGACTGTTTGTTCATCCACCAGCTACACGGTGTAACTTCAGTGAAAAAGCTAAAAAATTTGCATCTCCTTTTTCAACTCATGCGTATCTGATGGGGGAGAATGTTGGTACAGATGATGTGGGTAAAGAAATATATATGGTTTTATTCTTTGATTCCTATAGATATGCTTTTGATTTCTTGCTGTTTCCTGACTGAATTACAACACTTCACTACTCCAGCAGGAGTGTTGAGAGAATTAATTCAGTGATGTTTGTAAAGTGCAACTGCAAAATAATAATTATCCTCTTATAGACCCTTGTTTGTATATCCACTTCCATGTGGAAATGCCCTCAAACTGAATAAACATACATAGATGAGCTTTAAAATAAACCTGTCAGGAACAGAGACTTGACAGTCCGACTCTTGCACTCACCCTTTGTCATGGTCACCCTTACACGTTCAGTATCCACCCAAGGCTGTTTGTCTGTGTCCAGGCTGAGGCAGGAGTTCCTAGCTTCTGTCTAGCTTTTTTCTTTGTTTGCTCAGTTCTTTGTTTGCAGAGCTCCTCAGTAGAACTTAGCTATAGCCAGCATCTTGGAAAAAAAAAAAAATCACAACTATTTCATCCTTTTTATGAATGCTCTAAATATAACTATTGAAGCAAAACAATACAGTCAGATAAACAAAGAAATGCAGGCAGTGTAAGCAAAAGCCTCTTCAGCAGGTCTCAAGTCAGCCAGTCTTCCTTTCTTTTGTATGTTTTAGCTAACAGCCCATTGAACTAACAATGAGGGGGAAAATAGGAGCAAAGATTTAATGCTACTTGTCACTGCTCTTTTAAAGATATTAATACTAGAATAAAAGGTATAATTTAAAGGAACTAAAACAAGGATTTTCAGCTATGACTACTGGTTTCCTTGAATGCTCCCTGAAGAGTAGTTATAGAATAGGGTGCTCAGGTCACTTGGGTCATCTGTGATGGTAGATTGTGTGATACTTTGTAGCAGTGCTGCTCTAAAGGGACTAAACTGCCTTAAACATCTCCTATATTTTTGCTGCAATCTTTGCATGTATCTTAACTTTATATACTGTCCCTACCATTGTACCCCACTATCCTATTTGTATCTACACAGTGAAGCAGACCTAGGAAGTGATCTGGCTGAAAAACACCCTGTCTGGAAGGAGAGAGAGGAGACAAAAGACAAGGTTGTTTTTCAGTGTCCTGATCTTGCTTGGCCCACAACAGAATGAGGGACAAAAAACCTCATTGTACGATTTCCATGTGCTACTTTGCTTGCTAGCCTATGTGCCTTGTGCCGTGGCTTGCAAGAACACAAGGTAAAACTAGGGTTAGAGAGAAAAATACATATTAACTTTAAAATAAAAGTAATATTTTGCATATTAATAATATATTTTAAGTGATCTAGTTGAATAAGTAAGAAAATGTAGTTCTGCAAACCATTGCTTTGTGATGACAGTTCTTGGCATGTGAATTAGGGAATGGAAAGTTGAACCTGGGGACTGGACTACTGACAAAATACACAAGACTTTTAGAAGCTCTAACTATTGGTCTTGTTTTCCATTAAACTTAATGGGAACAGAGTTAAGCCTTTCCTGAGCCCTTTGGAAGATCTCAGTGACAGGGCAGTCAGCTTTTCTTGTACAGGTTGGACACCAAGCAGGAGTAACTGTGCTTCCCCATGGAAATCACTCTGTAAGTGGATCTAATGCATAATACATTGTAAACAGCAGGTTGCTGTGGCTACACAACAAATGCATTCAATAATTGATATTTTATACATATATCTGTTGTCATATTTGCCCCTTGGAAGCTCTAGCCCATGTGGTTCAGCACTGATTCTGGATGGTAGTCTGTTCATTTAGAGTATGAACTTGTACCAAGAGGATAAATCCATAGCACTTGCTGGTGCCATGCAGGGAACATGCTGCACAGTCATACTAAATCATACAAAAACCCCTAGATAACATATGCCTTTAAATTTCTTTGCTATTTAAGAGCCCACCTCAGGATTTTTTGAAGTGATAAGTGGGTGATAACAAGTAAGGTTGGCTTTAGAAGCTGTCTGACACATGCAGAACAGTATTTTGTTAGCAAGTACCTGAGCAGTGGTTGTATTTGAGTTAGACAACTTCTGAAGGGTGCTGCAGGGCTGCCACAAACCTGGCTCCCAGGTCTGTGTGGCTATAAATGGTGACAGCACACATAGGGCCTGTGCCTCTGAGAAGTAAATGCAATGCACAGGTGAGGCTTCCACTTTGAGATAACACCCGCTGTAATAGGAACATGGAAAGAAGAAAGATCCCATTAGCTTCTTCCACCTGCAACAGGTATGTTCTTGGTGAAAACCTGAATGTGCAGAATCATGGCAGCAGCGTGTGGCAGTGCATTCCACAAAGACTGGCAAAGGAGGATGTTGTTCCCTAAAATAGCATGTCTTGACATTATACACAGCAAAGGCCAACTCTATATTACTGCACAACAAATGCATTTGAATAACTGATCAGTGTTTCTGTAACATTCAACTTCTGTTCTAAATTATACTAGAAGCTAGAGATTTAGGGAACGTGATGCTTTAGGGTAGCTTTAAATCCCACTCTTTATTCTGCCTCTTTATTAAATAAATGGAAGCTTTCCTCCAAGTCAATCTCTTTTTTATTTTCTTTATGTTTGCTGAACAATAGAATGGTGTACAAGATCTGAAGCTGGAGAATTGGGCTCCTTTGGAGCTGGTAGCTTTGCAGTGGGTCAAAGGGCACAAGAGAAACCTCTGGCAAATTGCTGACATGGGAGAACTCCTAGGGGTTGCCCATCTGGCTATGGAGCCCATGTTTCTGCACCTGCCAGAACAAGGAACATGCTGGGGTTGAGATAGGAGAAAGAGAAGTAAATACAGTTGGCAAAACATCCAACACATCAGGAAGAGCATCTCCCATGCTGTGCATGCTGTGCAAATGTTGGCACTGGTCTGAAAATCAGAGAAGCATAACTGCTTCCCTGGAGGACTCTGATGCTTTGCTTCACCCTAAATTTGGCCCGTTATTAATATCCCTTATCTCCCTCACAGAAATGATCCATTGCTTTATGTGTCACTTCTTATTTAGGATAATGCCATCTGATGTGTCTAGGATGGGCCCATAATTAGTATTGCTTCCTTTCTAAATCCTTGACCAGCTACATGAGAACAATTTAACTTCTTTTCCCTGCACCAGATTTATGTCCCTTTCTCTGAATAAAGGAAAGTTTCCTAATCAGAAACTGGGTTTATGTGAACATTTACCCAAAGTACAGCCCAGTGTGCAAGCATTTTCTACTGATATGAAACCTGCTGGTTACAGAACTCAATCTCAAGTATTCTTGGCTAATCATTAATTCATCTGCTTGCAATTCATTCATCTTTATTTCACCATTTACTTAATGAGGATAATAGGGAGCAACAAAATCTAAAGACTGATCATTTTTTTAAGAGCAAGCATCTGATGATAATTAATTAATAAGTGACAACAATAACTTCAATTTTCCAGGTATTCCCCAAAGAGATCTGTATTTTAATTATAATTGCCACAAGTAGAGATTAAATCTCCCGGATTCAAGCTTTGGTTTATGGCATTCACTTCACAAGTGTAAGGAGAAAGCTGTCTTCATGTAAAAATAATCTGAATTTTTTTTGGAAGCTCCTACAAATGGCAGAGATGAAGAGAAGATAAATACTGCTGATGATATTTGGTATGACATTGGTAATTCTCAGAGGAACTCCACAGTGTAGTGTGCCAGTGTAGATGTTCTTTGCTTTTATGAAGGTGACAGACTTGACCTGTCATGTACTAGTTACACCCTGGACAGACTAGAAATGTCACAAACTGCTAACAGTTACTATATAAGATATAAAAGCTTCTCTTTGGAAAGCTGTGGCACTGAAAAAGGTGGGGGGCAAGCCACTTTCCTACTCAAGGGGTTTTTTTATACTCTATTCCCCCCCCATATGACAGTATACATGCCAGAAATTATTGGGGGCAGAAAAAGCAACTTTGGTAACGTTTAAAAAGCTAGATTAAATAAACCAATGGTAGTGAATAGGTACAGCACTGGGCTTTGTGAGGTATGAAGCTGATTGTGACTGGGAGAATTGCAGAAGAATTTCTTATAAAGAAGATGCAGATATTAGGAAGGTGTGTGACTAACTCGGTACAGATTTATCATGGTGAGCATTTGCTATAGGAGCACTTGAGTCAGTATAACTCAGCTATGCACTGGGCTTCTCTGTTTTAAACTCAAGCTGATATCTAACTGGAAGGAGTTAGCTACTAGAAAGATATTTATGCATGTGTTTCACCCTAAATAAAGCTGTGTGCTAGATATAAATGCAACATGTGTATGTGAAATGTTCATCCAAGATCTGATCCACCACTTCTTCAGGTGGCTGAGTTCTGCCTTTCAGAGCACCACATCCAGCCTGGTGAGCACACCCATGTGTGAAGCTCCCAGTTCTGCTTTAGTCCCACTTACATGTTGGATTCTGCTGCAGCTTGTGTTTCTACAACAGCAAGAGGCAAATTTTGTTCTTGCAGTTGGTGGCACACCTTTGTGGCTCTACAACCTTGTTTTGCACTTGGCATTGGAATAACCATCTTATATAATGTTATCATTGCAGGATTTTCTTTTGAGGTGTAAAATGTATGGTCAAGTTTCATGATGAATGAGAAGCTTTGCTTTGTCCTTTCCTTTCCTGGCTGGGCTGTTGTTATGGGATGATCTAAGGTTAGTGGTGAAAATGAGACAGAAATACATGGCTTCATGTAGGTGAATCTTTCATCTAAATGTTGCTTCAGCAAACTCTGAGGGAAAATTAGTATCTGTTTTGTTTGAATGTGGTCTTAACTTCAGCTTGAAGAACTTTGGAAAGTTTTTATGATGTTAATGTTTGGATTTTACATGGCTGTTCATTTTTAGAGGAAATTCAGCTCTGAACAAAAGAAATACAAAATCTGCCTTGCCCACCCCAAATATGTAATTGTGACTTAGTTCCTATCTGCAGTGCTTCCGTGACACGGGTGATTAATGCATGAATTGTATGTTCTTTGTAGGTTGCTGTACCGTGTAAAGTGCTACCATGTTCAAACACAACTGCGAAGAACTGCATGAGTCAACTGACAGAACCCTGAGCTCAGTGTACTCTGTGCTGCAGGCACTGGCTGCTCATGAACACCGTAGCTGATAGCTGCCTTGGTTCTTTGTCTGTATATTTGACTGTGATAACATTGTCTAGTAAAGATAAGCAATTAGACTTACTCTTAGAAAATTTTACTCAGGTTATTTTGATCTTAAAGTCAAAAACGCTTGGCTCAGTCCCTTCTGGAGCTGACTTTGACACAGTTTAATTTATTACAATGGATCTGTGTTATTTAAAGATATCACCTCTAGTCTTCAAAGTCAACAACTATTGCCGGGGAAGCAAGCACTGGTGATTGTCTGAAATAATAGCTGGTCATAAAGGTATGTGTTTACTAAAATATAGTTCAGGTTTGCTCTCACTTGTTTATACTTCCAGGGAACTTTTCAGTTACTTATCACTTGATACCTTTTTTTCCACTGGAGTGTTCAGCAATCTCCAGCAATATACCAAATCTTGAGCAATAATTAATCTAGTTTATCTCCTGAAGTAAAAGCTGCCACTTGGAACTAGTGCCTAATGCCAATCTGAAGTCAGTTGCTGCAGGACTTTCCCCACTGTGTCATATCATAGTTGCAGGACTTCAACCTCCATTAAATTGTATCCCTTTTTTCCTCCATAGGCTAAGTAGTTCTCAGGCAAGTTTTATGGTTTTTTTCTTGCATGAGTCTAAAATAAAGGGAGCTGTTTCTGGCTATGACTTCTAGGAAGAAGGAATGCACTGCCTCAGTGGGGCCAGAGAAATGTCTTAAGCAAATTGTAATGGGCATATTGACATTGCACAGCTTGAGAGAGCACTGGACAGAAGGGTTTTGATGGGAACCTGCTTACCCTGTCTCCTGTAATGCTGGAAGACCCTACAGGAGAAAGAAGATGCCCAAAGAGAACCATTGCAAGATTGCCTTGGTTAGGATGCTGAAATTGCCAGGAAGCAGATTAGGGATTTGCCAGAATCAGTTAAAACCTAGAGATGCTTCTGTCCTTCTGTAGTTTGTAGAGGATATTGGAAATACCTGAAGACTGGGCATTATGAAGTGTTTGGTGGCAACTCTGCTATTTGAGGAATGTCCTTCTAGTTGAAAATGACACAAGCTGAAATTATTTCAAGTCATTCTTAAGATACCAGCTAACCTCTACCTCCTCTCATGTATGTTGACTTAAGTGTGAAACAACCAGGGGTCTGATTGCTCTGTCTCATTCTTGGTTTGATACCACTTCTGCTGAAGTTGCCTCTCAGTAATGGCAGTGAGAAGCAGAGCTGTTAGACATTTTTCTGAAGAACTAGCCTATTTCTTTAGGCTCCTCTTGGAGTCTTATACTTTAAATGAAGTATCAAGGAAAAACTGTTCTGGGAAAATAAGTGTGTAATGACTATTAAAAAAGCCTATGAGGTGCTGTAAGACCTTTATCACTTTTTATGTATAAAAATACCATTTTAGAAGCAGAGTAACCATAAAGTATACGTTGGTAATGTCAGTCTCTGCTTCCTTGTAATACACAGCACATTAGAACTGCAGGGAAGCTATGCATAATCTTGACTTTCCCTTCTGTTTTTCTTGCCTTTTAAAATAGGCACTCAAGGAAAAGAGTCCAGTATCCACTTAAAGGAAGTGTAAAGCTAGTCATTAGCACTGGCTCAGCTTTTAGCACTTTGTTGTTGAAGGTACCTACCGGTCTCAAGAGGCATGACAAGCTGTTTTCATTCTCTAATTTACAGGAGACATGAATTTTGTAACCTGCTTCACGTTGGGTAGTGGTGAATCTGCAATTTAAGGCTTTCTTTGCTTTGTCAAAATTTTTCTTGGGGAAGAAAATGCCCATGTAAAGACTTTTGGGATTATAGTCCAACCATTACTGTCTCAAGAGCAGATATGTTGCCACTAGTAAGAAAGCAAACTTTATGTAGTAAATGCCGAAGTAATTTAGATATAACAAGGAAAGAAAAAAAATCATTGGCCATTATGAACACGTCAAGGTTGCTTATTTTATTTTTCTTCCTGAATTCCACATGTGACAAGCAGCGTCATGACATGTCAGGTCAGGCTGCATCAATCATGTCCTGTTGCATTATATCATGTGTGCGGGATGGTGGAAACCACTTATGGGTCAGACAGGAAACTGAAGAAACAATTTTTTTTTTGTAGCTTGAATGGGGGAAAGAGGATTGGTGAAAGGGAAGAAACTTAAGTAAAGCACAGGATTTTTTTCCCTGAACAGATGGCCAGCCCACCCACCATCAGGTGAAGTCAGATAGGGCTGGGGATACAAACCTCATTAGATGGATTGTTATTTCATAGTGCTGTAAGAACCTAAGATGCGAATATGCACTTGCTTTAGGAGGGGAAGACTTTCAATGGAGAGTTGAAAAAACTTTAACTAAATTCTCCAGTTTCTGGGTAGAGAATCCATTTTGGTTATTTGCAGAATTTGCTGAATTTAAGGGGATAGAAGCAAAAGTTGAGGTCCTATAGAGGAAAAGGAAAAAACAAAACAAAACAAAAAAAACCCAACAAAAAACAAAAGAACAAAACCAACCAAATCCAACCAACCAAAAAAAAACCCCAACAAAAACAAAAAAAACCACCACCATCAACAAAAAAAACAAACAAAAAAAACCCCCAAACAAACCAAAACCAAACAAACCCAGAAACCAACAAAACACCCAAAAGAACCAAACCAAAAAAACCCCAACCAACCAACCAAAAATGAAAAAAAAACCCCACAACATCTGAAGGGGAGAGAATTCTTTGAAAAGTAATCTTCATTTTATCCAAACCTTTTCTGATATACAGTAATTTTTAAAAAGTAAAAGATCATTGATGTTTAAATGAACTTTTTAACTGTGAAATTTTTATCCTTGGAACTTTAAATGATACTAATTTCTTTAGCTGCCCTCTCTAGTAGAGATGCAATTATGGAAGTTGCACATTTTTAAACAAGAATTGTCACCCTCAGTAAAGCTCTACTTTTAAAGACAAGCCCATCAGTTGGAACATTTTGACTTTTGATGCTTTCTGAGAAAGTTTATAATCCAGAAAATGGATGCTCCAGGGTCATTTGAGGCTCAGCTCTGCAACAGAAAGCCAAGTGTAATGTACAGCAATTGTTTATTTCCCTCTTGGTATCTGGGTCACGGAATCAAAACAGATCTTGGCTTTGGTTTGTGGCTTTGTTAGCTTGGTTTGTTTTGTTGTTTGTTTGTTTGTTTGGGGGGGGTTGGTTGGTTTGTTTTTCTTTTTTATCACTTAAGATTTTGCTTCTGTTCTTGTCAATAGCAGATTTGAATGTCTTTCTGCTGAAATCTGACTCGTATGACTGTTTCAAATGATGGAAAATAAAGCTTCATCTCAATGGTGTTAGGCCAAGATTAAAGCTGACTTAGTTGATTTTTAGGTTTTCCAAGTATTTTCACAACAGAATTGAAGTAAAACGTCTATCTCCACATTTTCAGAAAATAAACCTGAGTTCACTTTTAGTTAACTATTCCATTTATGCTTTACTACTTTTCAGTTTAAACTTAAGGTAAGCTTTAAGCAAGGTATTTGAAATGGAGTGTTTTAAAAAAGGCACAAAAAACCCCCAAACAATAAAAAACCAAACCAGCAAACAATCAAGAAACCTCACCCCCACAAAAAACCCCAATCAACCAAACAAAAAAACCCAACCCACAGCAAACAAAAAAAAATACCCAAGCAGCTTAACATTTTCTTCTTACTGACAAGTTGTGGTAATTCACACTTTTTTTTTCAGCTGGAATATACTTTAATGGTACAGTTATGGTCCTTTGTAAGACTTTTAGCAATGCCAACAACTGCTCCAGCTTCCAAGTCAGATGATTGCTTTTATAATCTCCTGCATCCTTCAAGCTTTGGCGATTATTGGGCTTTTTGGGAAACTTCTAGGCTGTTTAGTTTTACTTTCCAAATATAGTGGAAAACTAATGTGTGACATGAGAATTATTTCAGTAGTTGTTGCTGCTCCATCCCAAGAGGCAAAACACCACTTAAAAACAACCAAACCACCCCTCATTTCCTTCTCAATCTACTGCTTGCTTGAATGGATTGGGCAGAGTAAGAACTAAAGAAAAGCTGTTGGCTCAGAGGTCATGGTTGGCACAAAGTGGAATTTCTTTTTAAAAGTTTTATTGAATTAAATTATTGTATATACCAAAGTTAAATACAGCAAGTGCTTAGTATGTCAATTGGATGTGTAACTCCATAAATGAAGAATAAATTTGATATCTGGGAAGCTGATGTTGCCCAATGGCCTCGAGAAAGGACAGATGGGAAAGGGGAGTAGTTAACCCTGTGGGTGTAAAGACAGTACAGCGACAAGTACTTCATGCAAACACGTTTTCAGGCAGAAAGCCTAAAAGATCTAGCAGGGCTCAATATTGAAATTCTTGTTTCATATGTCTGTTCTTACAATATGTAGTATAAATGTGTATACCTTAAGCTATATAGTGCAGCTGAAGCTGACATATCTTGTCTAGACTCAGTTTGTCATAGTAAATGCCATTTCCTTGAGTTAGAATGAGTTGGCTCCCGAAAGAAAGGAGGCTAAAGGAATAACTGAGTATTTCTAATTTTTTTCCTTCAATTTATTTAGTCTATCTTCATGTAATTATGACAACAGCTCTTGGAGCACACCTTGCAACTCACCTCAGCTCTTCATGTTTGTTTCTGAAAGTAATAATTGTGTGGGACATTTTTTTTCTGATGGGTTTAGCTACTTAAACCTTAACTCTGCCTTCTCTACCTATTCTTTTGACCTTTCATTTAAGGTTTTCCTATTTCTTTTCTCCCCTTGTGATCTGACTCCATTAGAAGATAAAGGTTGAGATCTTCCTCAGTTGTAAATTGGGCTTTACTTGTGCAATGTTAGCTGGCACAGATCTGACTTCTGGATCTTCCCTGGAATTAGATCAGTCTAAAACCAGAGTTATACAAAGATGAGATCATCCCTGAGTTTCCCCAGAAGAAATGAAGACTCAAACTTTCAACTCTAATCAGAGGTGAACTACAAGAGGGGAAAAAAAAGGAGAATAAGCTAGTGGTGATTGGCAAATGCTGGGCTCATAGTTTTAGCCTTATTTTCAATGTCCCTATAGCATCTCTTGCTATGGCATGTAATTCGAAACAGTATCTTATTTTCTTATTTTTTTAAATGATTCCCGATAGTAAAGACCACATCTAGTCATTTCTACATGGGAGGTTTTCCTCCATTTGTTCCCTCTAGAATAAAGTGTGTCCCCTGAAGCAGACAACCATTGCAAGATATTGTTATAGCAAACAGTAAACTGCTGTGATTAAGGGGCTTGGTGAAGAGCAACCGACCAAGGAATGTGTGTACTACAATGTGCTTAGCATGAATCCACAATAGGATTGCAAATAGATCTTAATGAGATGCTCTGAAAATATTGTCCATAGCCTCATTGGTCATGTTATGAAAATGATTTTTCTAAGACATGATAGAGTAGGTGGGGTAGCTGTGAAGTGGTTTTGAGTGATCCAGTCCCTTACATGGAGATGTGCCTGCACATGTGTGTTCAGAGGATCGCAAGGTTCTCAAAGTAATTGTAGGATTCATTTATTCTCACTTATTCCTGTTCTTTTTCATTAAACTTACTTTAGCTTTTAAA
>JANIJG010012486.1:0-16884 GCA_024611175.1 Megaceryle torquata
CACCCCTTCCATGTTTATAACCATTCATGAGGTCCCCCCTCAGTCTCCTCTGCTCCGAGCTCAAGAGCCCCAGCTCCTTCAGCCTTTCTCAGCCAGGAGATGTTCCACCATGGGAACATCTTTGCGGCTCCACACCACGGTCACCCGGGGAACCAGCACGGGTCCAGTTAACCCAGAAAAGCATCACAGAAATGATGAGGTCCTGGCCACCTCCGGGGAGCTGTGTGAGGGGAACATCTGAGGGCTCCAGCCCTGGGGGAGGGGTTTCCAAGCTGTGATGTGGTGCTGAGGGATGGGAGTGAGCGCTACCCTGGCAGGGCCGGGGGGAGGGTTGGACTCTGTGAGCTCCAAGGTCTCTTCCAACCAAAGCTATTTGATGGTTTCTCCTGAGTCTTTCTCCCCTCTCTGACCACCTCTCCCCGCAGCTGGACTGGGCGGCCTTCGGCGTGATGACGCTGCCCTCCATCGGCATCCCGCTGCTGCTCTGGTACTCGAGCAAGAGAAAATACGACACCCCCAAGACCAAGAAGAACTGAGCGAAGCCACAGGCCACCGGTGCCCCAGAGCAGCCCCCGCGAGGCGCTGCCCCGGCGCCAGGAGGGGGGGGAACAAAACCAACCATGAGAAACAACCCCCCCTCAAACTCCCCAGTGGGGGCCGGCACCCAGAGACTCGAGCACCTTGACAGCCCCAGGAGCTGGGGGTGTGGGGGTCCCCAGCTCTATGGCATCTGATGTCGGCGCTGCCTTTGGGCCCCACTTGGCACAACGGCTCTTCCGAGGAGCTCTGCTGGTGACGGTGACGGAACCGGAGCGAGGGTCCCTTTTGGGAGGGGGGATGGGGGGGGTCCTGTCGCTGCTCGACCCCTGGAAGCTCTGTCGTGTTTGAGGAGGAGTTCTTGGCACCATTCTGCTCGCTCTGGGGGGGGTCGGGGGGGTGTTGTGCTGGGGGGGTTGTAATAAAATGACCATGGTAAACAAGGGCTACGGGTCTGCTACTGGGGGATCCTAGGGGATCCCGGCTGACTTCAGAGCAGCGATGGGGCAGAAAGTCAGGAATATAAGCCCCAGAATCCCACTCCCCAGTCACTCCCAGTTGCATCCCAGGCCCCTCCCAGCCCCGGCACAACGTCCCTTTGTCCCCAACCCGGCGGTGCCTGTCACGGAACGGGGGCACCCACGTGACACCCCCGTCAGCCCCACAGGTCCCCCCTGTGATGGGGCAGCCAGAGCCTGACGGGGTCTTCGACCTGGGGGTCCTGCGCACCCCGAAGGGGCTCCTGCTGGGTGCCGAGCTGGTACTGGGAGGGAATGGGGAGCTGATAATGGGGTGCTGGGGGAAGAAATCTATGGGGGGGGGGCTCTATGGGAGTGATGGGCAGTCTGTGGAGGTGCTGGGGCAGTCTATAGGGTGCTGGGGGTCTGTCGGGCACTATGGGTCTCGGGGGCTCTATAGGGTACTAGTGGTCCCTAGGGGGGTGCTGAGGAGATCTATGGGGGGGGGCTCTAGGGGAGTGCTGGACAGTCTGGAGGTGCTGGGGGGTCTATAGGGCACTATGGGTCTCTGTGGGGGTGCTGGGGGGTCTATAGGGTGCTATAGGGCACTATGGGGGTGTCTGTGCCCCACTACGTGTGTGTGTGTGTATCCCCTAGGCGCTGTCTGGGGCAGTGGTGGGGCTCCTGGCCCCCCCCGCACCCCCCACGCTGGCCCCTGCCCTGCTGCAGGCCCTGGGGGGTGCGGCCGCCCTGGGGGGGCGGCTGCTGCGGGACCCCCCGCGCCTGCCCCACGGCTACGGGCCCTGCCTGGTACGTGGCCCTGCAGCTGCCCCACGGGACCACCTGAGCCCACGGCCATTCTTGTCTCTTCTGGTGTCCCCCTTCCCCGTGTCCCCCCGTGGTGTCCCTCCCCCTGGCATTGTCCCCTTGGTGGCCACCAGGCTGTTCCCGCCCTGCCCATCTTGGGATGTCCCTGTGCTCCTCCAGTGTCCCCTCCTGTGTCCCCCCTGGTGTCCCTTCCCACACCCCCACACTGTCCCCCCTCTGTGTCCCCCCAGGATCTCCTCCGCGCCGTCAGCGGCACCATCATCTTCCTGGTGGTGGCCCTGGTGGCCTTGGCTGCCTCCCGGGACGCTTTGGCCGCCACCACCTTCGTGAGTGGCCCTGCCCCCCACCCCCCCCCCCCCCCCCACCCCCCCCCCCCCCCCCGCCCCCGCCCCCCCCCCCTCTCCTCCCCCAGTCCTTCCGCCTCATCCTCCCCTTCCTCTTTGCCTTTGATGCCTGCGCCACCTTCCGCACCGAGGTGGCCCCAGCCATGGGACAGGGTGAGTGCCCTGGCGGGTGGGGCCTGGACACCCGGCTCCTTCACCCATCATCTTCTCCAACCCCTTTCTCCTTCTCTTCCAGACCCCGAGACGGACTCAACCTAACAGGACCCAATTCCCTGGTGCCCCGCCCCCTAACCCCACCCCCTAACCCTGCCCCATAACTACCTCATACCCCCCTAGACCCCTCCAGCCCCTCACGTTCGGGCACCATTGAAAGTTCTTCCACACATTGATGCTTCTCCATGGTCATGTTTTTGGGTGGGGTGGGCGAGGAGACATTGTGTCCTCCCCCCAGCCCCTTCCGGTCGTTGTTAATTATGTTAATTACATCGTTAGGCCCTCGTCTTGGACGGGGGAGGGGAGGGGGGTCTCTGGTGGTGGGGTCACCGCTGATGGGGTCAGGTCACTCTTCGTCGTGCAGCTTCTGGGGTGGGAGAGAAGACAGGGGTGGGTGGGTGGCTGTGGGGCAGCTGTGGGGTGGTGGGTGGGGCAGGGGGAGGTCCTACCTTGGCTCCGATGTCGCGGCTCTTGGCCCGCAGCTTGTTGACCTGGGACTCGGCGATGTCAGCACGTTCCTCGGCCTCGTCCAGCTCGTGCTGCGCCTTCCGGAACTTGGCCAGGTTGGTGTTGGCCTGTTCCTCCTGGGGGGGCAGGTCCTCAGTGGGGCAGCAGCACCACCTCCATCTATCCATCCCATCCATCCCTTCTATCTCCTCCACCTCCCTCCCACCCGGCCATGGCACCCACCGCCTCCTCCGCCTGCCGTTTGTAGGCCTTGACTTTCATCTGCAGCTTGTCCACCAGCTCCTGCAGCCGCAGCAGGTTCTTCTTATCCTCCTCTGTCTGTGGGGAGAGAGATGGGGCTGGAGACTGGTCCCAGGGTACCACCAGCCTCCGCCACGCCTTGGCCACACTGCCCAGAGACCTCCCAGCTAGGGCTGAGCAGTGGTTGAGCTTCTCCATGACCCTGTAGCCACCATGTTCTAGGTAATCAGTGAGGTCTAGGTGTCTTGTGGCCTGTATCTCTGGGGGTATGGAGGCAACAGGTGATGTTCTGGGTCATCCACATCCCTCTGGCCACCGGGTCAATGTTCTGGGTCACCTGTGGCCATGAGGTCAACCATGTTCTAGCTCTGTATCGTAGGGGTGATGATCTAGGTCCTCCCTGTCCCCATGGCCAGCGTCTCTGCCGTGCTCTAGGCGACTCCCAGGCCTGGGCTGTGGTGGCCCCACCTGGTAGCTGAGCTCCTTGACGCGCCGCTCGGACTTGCGCAGGCCCTTGACGCTCTCGGCGTTGCGTTTCTGCTCGGCCTCCAGCTCGTTCTCCAGCTCCCTCACACGGGCCTCCAGCTTCTGCAGCTGCTTCTTGCCCCCTTTGAGGGCCAACTGCTCGGCCTCGTCCAGACGCAGCTGCAGGTCCTTGATGGTCTGCTCCATGTTCTTCTTCATCCGCTCCAGGTGGGCGCTGGTGTCCTGTTCCTTCTTCAGCTCCTCCGCCATCATGGCCGCCTGCCCCAGGAGAGAAGCCATCAGAGAAGGAGGTCCAAGGCATGTTCTCCATCACCCTGTGGTGGAAGGGGTCCCACCACAGCACTCACGTCAGTGATGGCCTTCTTGGCCTTCTCCTCAGCATTCCTGCACTCCTGGACAGCCTCTTCTACCTCTGTCTGCAGCTGGGAGATGTCACTCTCCATCTTCTTCTTCTGGTTGATGAGGCTGGTGTTCTGGAGATGGACAAGAGGATCTCAGGAGGTGGCCATGGGGCTGCTGCCCCATCCTTCTCCAGCCCCTCAGGACTCAGAGACCCTCCTCCCATCTCTACAGGCTTCAAGGATCTCCAGATAGAGGAGGTTCTTGGTAACTCAACCCAGAAGCCCACACCTGTGATTTCTCTAGGTTTTGAGCATCCCTGGATGGAGGTGACTTCTCAGAGATACGCCTGGTCTCACCTGAGAATGGAGGAGCTGGACCCTCTCGCTGGCCTCGATCAGCTCCTGCTCAGCCAACTTGCGGGCTCTCTCCGTTTGCTCCACCACCGCCCGCAGCTCCTCCAGCTCTGCCTGCAGCAGGTTGTTCCTCCGCTCCACAATAGCAATGTTCTCCTTCAGGTCCTCGTTGACTCTCACCATGTCGTCCAACTGCAACTGGGTGTCCTGCAAGGCAGCAGTGGGGATGGGGATGGTGGGGAAAGGGGTGGACCTCCCCCCAACCACCACCGAGGGGTGGAGGAACCTGCTACACCTCAGCTGCTCCTGGGACAGAGGGCTGGTGGGTACCTTGAGGAGGCCCTGCAATGTCTTGACCTGCTTCTGGGCCTCAGCAGCCATGCGGTTGGCATGGCCCAGCTGGATCTCCATCTCATTGAGGTCGCCCTCCATCTTCTTCTTCAGCCTCAGGGCCTCATTACGGCTCCGGGTCTCAGCATCCAGCGAGGTCTGGAGTGAATCCACCACCCGCAGGTGGTTGCGCTTGGCCTGCTCCATCTCCTCATCCTTCTCGGCCAGCTTGCGCTCATAGTCTGCCTTGACCTGGTTGAACTCCAGCTGGGCCCTCAAGATCTTCCCCTCCTCATGCTCCAGTGAGGCCTGGTGGGGACAGAAAGGACACTGAGGACCACAGAGGAGACCAGGAGAACATGGAGACATGTGGGAATGGGCCGTGGCTCACCTCAGCCTCCTCCAGAGCAGCCTGAAGCTCCAGCTTCTCAGCATCCAGCTGCTTCCGGACCTTCTCCAGCTCGTGGATGGTCTTGTGGCTGGCGCCCAGCTGCTCCGTGAGGTCCGAGATCTCCTCTGCTCAGTTGAGACCCCATCAGCCCACATGGAAGGGGGTGGAGAACCGCAAGGTAGGCAGGGGGAAGGCCCCAGTCTCACCTTGGAGGTTCTTGTTCTCCCTCTTGAAGGTCTCCAGGTGCTCAAGTGACTCCTCATAGGCATTCTTCAGCTTGAAGAGCTCGGTGCTGAGGGTCCTGGCCTCTTTCTGTGATGCCTCCAGCTCCGTCTGTGACTCCTCAAACTTCTGCTTCCACTCGGCCACGATCTGAGGCCAAGCAAATGGTCAACCCCATCTCCACGTGTCCCCCCCATCTCCTGCCATCCCACCACCACAGTGCTCACACCTTGTCAAAGTTCCTCTGCTTCTTGTCCAGGGCGGCGGCAGCAGCGTTTGACCGCTCCACGTCCGCCATGAGGTCCTCAATCTCATTCTGCAGCCGGTGCTTGGTCTTCTCCAGGGAGGAGCACTTGGCATTGACCGCCTCCACCGCCTCCTCAGCCTCCTGCAGCCGCTGGGCCAGCTTCTTCCTGCCCCGGGGCACCAGCGAGACACCCGGCTCTGGTGACCCATGGACCAAGTGGGCCAAACCCAAACCTTCTTCCACCCAGAGGCTGGCCAAGGCTCTGCTCTACATCGTCAGGTCCCTCTATGGGCTCCAGATCCTCCTCCAGTGGAGGGGTCTCCACTCTCCCCTGCCCAGCAGGAGCTGCCCCACCACTTGGGATCACCCACATGGTGGTGGTGTCTCCTCCAACCTCCTCTGAGGTCCACCCTCATGGTCAAAGAGGTTTTCTGGCATCCAATCCCACCTAAGTTGCCCTTGGGAAGGATGTGGATCTTTCTCCTGCAAGTGCCCTCAGCTTGGAGAATCTCATGGTGTCCCCACCTTGGAGATGTGTTTGTCCCACCCCGTGATCACCCATCATGGGGCAAGAGGACTCACTTGGCCTCCTCCAGCTCCTCAGTGCGCTGGATGGCATCCGTCTCGTACTTGGTCCTCCACTGAGCCACCTCAGAGTTGGCCTTGGAGAGCGAGCGCTGGAGCTCAGCCTTGGCCTCCGTCTCCTCCTCGTACTGCTCCCGCAGGAGGTCGCAGTCGTGCCGGGCTGACTGGAGGGCGTGGGCCAGCGCATTCTTGGCCTGGGGGGTGAGGAGAAGATGGGACCGTTAGGCCCACATCCCCTTGAGCTATCTCAAGGTTCTCCAACTCACCAGTGGGACTGTTTCTCAGCCCAACCTTTTCTAGACCATCCCAACCTAACCTCAACACCTCCAGGCCCACCCAACCAGCTTTAGGCCACCCCAATTTGACTTCACCTGGTCCAGTCCCACCCAACCACCTGGAGACCGCCCCAACCACCTCCCAGACAACCAGCTCATCCCAACCCATCCACCATTAGACCAACGTAACCCAACTCAACCACCCTTAGATGGAATCACCCAAACAGCCTGAACATGACTCCTTATGGAGGACTAAAGGAGACCTCATCTTGTGGCCCTCCTGGACTCTCAGCCACCCCATGAACTGCACCTTCATCTCCTCCTCCAGCTGCCTCTTCAGGTCCTCCATCTGCTGGGTGTAGGACTGCTTGCCCCTGGTGAGCTGCGAGATGAGGGCCTCCTTCTCCTCCAGCTGGCGGGACAGCTCTCCTGCAGAGGTAGGGGAGGTCTTTAGGGGTGGGGCAGGGGGTGGAGATATGAGGTGTAGGGGTGAGGATGAGGAGCTGGGAATGCCAGGGGTCAGAGCTCCCACCATTCTCAGTCTGGAGCTTGGCCCGTTGGGTGTTGGTGTCATTGAGGACTCGTTGGGTCTCCTCCAGCTTGGCCCGGTGCTCAGCCGCCTGGTCCTCCATGGTGCGGGAGACCTTCTCCATGCCCACCTGGGAGGAGCAAAGGATGAAGCAGGAGACTGGTGGCCACACTGGAGCTGAGATGTCCACCTTGGCCTCCTCCTACCTTGGCCTTGATCAGCTGCTCCATGTTGGAGCTGAGATCATCCAGCTCCAGCTTGAGCTCACTCTTCTCCTTCTCCAGCTTCTGCTTTACGCGCTGGAGGTTGTCGAGCTGCTCGCCCAGCTCAGCCACGCTGTCCGCGTGCTTCTTGCGCAGGGCGGCGGCCGTGGCCTCGTGCTGCAGCGTGGCCTCCTCCAGGTCCCGCCGCATCTTCTGGAACTCCGCCTCCCGCTTCTTGTTGAGCTCAAGCTGCACTGAGGTGGCTCCACCCGCCTCCTCCAGCCGCTCGCTGATCTCCTCCAGCTCCCGTGACAGGTCTGAGCGCAGCTTCTCCACCTTGGCCCTGCCCGTCCGCTCCGCCTCCAGCTCCTCCTCCAGTTCCTCAATCCGCGCCTGGGTTCCGGGGAAGGAGAGGTTGCCATCAGGCTTGACCCCACCCAAGTTGTCTGCTCAACTCAACCCAGCCAGCTGGAGAATCTTCAACACAACCAACTGCAAATTCTTCAGCTCAGCCCAAACCAAATCATTGGCTGGAGACTCTTCAACTCAACCCACCACAGTGGTGGCCCTTCAGCCCAAGCCCAACTAGGCAGAGACTCGATCCCTCACCTGCAGCTCTTTTAGCTTCTTCTGGAGCTGCAGGGCCAGTGCCTGCTCGTCCTCAATCTTGCTGTTCTGCTGGTGGATCTCAAACTCTTTCCTGTGGAAGAAGGTGGAGAGCACTGAGGTCTCATCCCATGCCTCCTGCCCAGGTTGCACTGGGGCAGAAGGTCCAGCCTCACTTCTTCAGCTTCTCCTCCAGCTGCTGCTTGTCATTCTCCAGGTCCATGATGTTTTCCTGAGACAGCTTCAAGTCACCTTCCAGCTTCCTCTTCGCCCGTTCCAGGTCCATCCGGATCTTCTTCTCCTGTTCCAGGGAGCCTTCGAGCTGTGTGGAAATGCAGAAATGGGGAGAAGCCTCAGGTTTTCACCCTCTCTGCCCCACGGAGCTTCCTGGCAGTGCCTGTGGTGGGCCCAACCCACACTCACATCATCCGTCTGCTGTTCCAGCTTGACTTTGGCCTTTGTCAAGGTGTTGACCTTGTCTTCCTCTGCCTGCAGGTCATCCAGCGTTTGTTGGTGAGCTTCTTGTAGGGCTTTCTTCTCCTTCGTCAGCTTGGCGATGTTTTCGTCCAGCCCAGCCATCTCCTCTGTGAGGTTCTTGACCTGCAGAAGGAGAAACATCAGGTCTTGGTGCCAAATGTAGAGCAGAGCTGTGGGAAGCAACTGTTGGCCTTGGCCAGTAAGGCCACTACAGTGCAGGAGAACCCAAAGGCCCTTGGGTCTTCTTCATGTAGCCCAACCCAACTGGCTTGGGTCTCCTCAGCCCAACCCAGCCAGGCTGAATTGACTCAAGTCTCCTCAGCCTGGGGTTGAGGCCTTTCCTCAGCCTCACCTTGTTCTCAGTGGCGTGTTTCTCCTTTTCCACCTTGGCCAGAGTCAGCTCCAGGTCATCGATGTCCTTCTTGAGCTCTGAGCACTCGTCCTCCAGTTTCCTCTTCTTGGCTGTCAGCTCAGCATTCATCTCCTCCTCGTCCTCCAGCCGCTCCGTCAGCTCCTTCACCTTGGCCTCCAGCTGGATCTTGTTCTTGATCAGCTGGTCACAGCGCTCCTCAGCGTCGTTGAGGTTGTCCTGCTCCTGTATTTGGGTGGCAGGTGAAGCAGGGTGGTGGCCACTGCCTTGATGTGGTTCTGGGGGACGACCTCACTCACAGCCTGCACTTGGAGCTGAAGGTCATTCTTCTCCTGCAGCATGGAGACCATCTTCTCCTCCAGCTCCTTCCGTCGGGCTTCTGACTTCTCCAGGGCCTCCTTCAGCCGCCCAAACTCCTCCTTCATGTTCTGTGCCAGAGCCAAGGAGACCAATAGTGATGCCCAATCCCCTCTGTCCACCAACCCCCACCCAACCCATATGGTTGGTTGGCCCAACCTGCCTGTCCCGTGACCTCCTCCCACCTGCATCTCCTTCTCTGTCTCAGCGCTCTTCAACAAGGGCTTGATCTTGAAGTAGAGCTTCATCCAAGGCCAGTTCTTCACACCCATGAAGGCCCTGATGTTCCACTGGATCACCAGCAGCGCATCTCTATGATGGGGACACAGATGGCACCATGCTATGGACCTGGAGGTCCCTCCCTGAGGAGAATGACCCTGTCTCCCCCAGTCCTGCTCACCGACGCTCCAGGATCTTCTTGAACTCGATGCGCATGAGCTGCCCCCGGGCTTGAGCCTGGATGCGGGTGATGATGCGGGAGAGGCGCTCGTCCCGCATCTCCTCCAGCAGCCCCAGCAGCCCGGCCTTGAAGAAGACCTGATGAAGAAAGAAGGTGGGTGAGGAGAGAGGAGGTGGGTGAAGGAGAGGATGAGTTGGTGGACAGATGGATGGGTTGGTGGGTGGATGGGGCTGTAGATGGGCAGGTGGACATGTGGGTGGTGGGACCAGGCAGTCCATATGACTTCATGGATGGTGGGACCATGGGGAACAGAGACCACGTGCCCTCACCTTGGTGTGCCCAAACTTGTACTGGTTGTGGTCGATGTCAATGGACCCCAGGAGCTTCTCAGCGCCCTTGCGGCTGTCAATGAACTGCCCCTCGGGGATGGCCGCAGGGTTCAGGATGCGGTACCTGGTGGCCGGAGAAGATGGGACACCCCAAGATCAGCCTGAGTGGGGTTGTCCACCCCCTCCCCACATCTCCTCCTTGTCTCCTACCGCTGGCGGAAGTCCCCGTAGAGGATGCGGTTGGGGAAGCCCTTGCGGCAGATGCGGATCCCCTCCAGGACCCCATTGCAGCGGAGCTGGTGCATGACCAGGGGGTTGTCCATCACACCTGGTGGTGGGGTTAGAGGGGGAGGGTCATCCACAAGGCACACCCACCAGCCCCACCCACCCCAGTCCCCCGTTTTCTCACCCGGCGCCTTCCGCTCATTAGGGACCAGGCAGCGGACGAAGTGGGGGTGCGTGGTCTTGAGGTTGGCCATCAGCTTGTTGAGGTTCTCCTGGGGAGGAGAGAAGAGGTTGTCTAGAGCCAGCAGGGGAGAAGCCAAGGGGGTGGTGAGGGGGTTTGTCCTTCCTCTGCCCCATGGCAGGTCCCCTGTGTAGGTCCCTCACCCGGTGCAAGGCTGAGACTGTCTGGAAGGAGGAACCTTTCTTCTTGGCTCCTTTTCCCTTCCCTCCATCACCACCTGGGGAGAAGAGGGGTGGGTTGAGGTAGAAGAGGAGAGACAGAAGAGAGCCCACTCTGGTGGGCTTCTCCATCCACCCACCACCCACCCACCAGCATCTGCCCCGGCGTAGTTGGAGAAGAGGCTGGCCAAGAGCTTGAGGCCCGACTTCTGGTAGAGCCCCACCACCGTCTCGTTGAGGGGGTCCTTGTTCTTCTCCAGCCACCCGAGGATGTTGTAGTCCACGGTGCCAGCGTAGTGGGTGAGCGAGAAGTGGGCCTCTGCCTTCCCCTTCACGTTGCGTGGCTTCCCAAAGTTGGCCGACTTGCCCAGGTGGTTGTCATAGAGCTTCGCCTTGAAGGTCATGTCTGAGGCCTTGGGGAACATGCACTCCTCCTCCAGGATGGACATGATCCCCATGGGCTGCGGAGAAGACCTTGTTGGATGGAGGACACTGAGCACAACCCAACAGGCCACCCTCAAGAGTCACCAGCGAACTCTAACTGAAAGAGTCCTCTCCAGGAGGCTCTGGGGGAGGCGGTACCTTCTCGATGAGGTCGATGCAGGCCTGGAGGTCCATGCCAAAGTCAATGAACTCCCACTCAATCCCCTCCTTCTTGTACTCTTCCTGCTCCAGCACGAACATGTGGTGGTTGAAGAATTGCTGCAGCTTCTCATTGGTAAAGTTGATGCAGAGCTGCTCAAAGCTGTTGAACTGGGGAGAGGGGAAGGCCCACAGGGTCAATGGGGTCACCTCGACACCCACTGGGGTCAACAGGGGCCACATGACTCCCAGTGGAGTCATCACAATGCCCAAAGAGGCCAAGCTTCCACACAAGGTCAACGTGTAGTTTGAGACCAACCGAGGCCCCAAGAGGACCAACAGCCCCCACCCCATGGCCGCCCCTGCAGGGCCTCACATCAAAGATCTCAAAGCCAGCAATGTCCAGCACGCCGATGAAGTACTGCCGCGGCTGCTTGGTCTCCAGCGAGTTGTTGATCCTCACCACCATCCAATTGAACATCTTCTCATAGACAGCCTTGGCCAAGGCCCCGATAGAGTAGTACACCTGGAAAAGGGACATCCCACCAGCGAGACACAGGTTCTCGATGTCCTCCTTGCACAGGATGGCACCAAAAGGAGGTGGGTTTGGGAGCATCCTCCTCACCTGCTGGACATTCTGCCCCTTGGTGACATACTCGTTGCCCACCTTCACCCTGGGGTGGCACAGCCCCTTGAGAAGATCAGCTGAGTTCAGCCCCATCAGGTATGCGGACTTATCAGCATCTGCAGAGCACCAAGACGACGACACGTTGTGAGGTCCCACTTCAGCCCATGGCTTGGGGGAAGCCTGGTGACCCCCAAATATGGCCCGGCCCAGCCCAGCCCACCTTCGGTGCCATCCGGCTCCGCTTGCTCCTCCCGCTGCTTCTGCTTGAACTTCATGTTGCCAAAGTGCATGATGGCACCTGTCAGCTTGTAGACACCGGCCTTCTCCTCAGCGGTGAAGCCCAGGACATCGAAAGCGCTCTGAGCAGGGAGAAGGTGGACACAGGGGGTTGGAGAGACCCTGGCCAAACCCACTGCTGAGCTGAGGGTATGTCCCATCTGCTGGCCACCACCCGCATGTCCCTCTGCCTGTCCTGCTCATCCATCCATCCATCCATCCATCCATCCATCCATCCATCCATCCATCCATCCATCCATCCATAGGATGTCCACCTGCCCACCCCCACCACTTACGTCAGTTGCCAACAGCTCTTCCGAGTCATCGATGGAGGCCACGGTCACCTCTCCTTGGGAGACGTAGCTGTAGTCATAGGGATTGTTGGTGATCAGAAGCATCTCTGCTCCACAGTGGTCCGGGATGGAGACAAAACCAGAGTGTTTCCAACCGCCAAATGGCCCCAAATTGTCCTCACTTGCCCCAAAAATGAGCAGACAAGTGGAGGAGGGGAAGACCACCTAAGGCCAAGTGTGTGTGACCAACTCTCCCCCTGACTCACCCAGCAGTTCTGGCTTCTTGTTGGAGAGGATCTGGTAGAAGATGTGGTAGTTCCTCTCAGCCTTCAGCTGGAAGATGACACGGGACTTCTCCAGGAGGTCTGAGGGACGGAGTGAAGGTGGGTGGATGTTAGGGGGAGGAGATGGATGGACAGATGGATGGACAGATGGACAACCCAATGTCCTCTCCTGGAGCCCTCAACTACTCACAGGTCTCAATGTCGGCCGACGCCAACTTCCCGGTGGCTCCGAAATGGATCCGGATGAACTTCCCCTGGGAGAGCAGCAGCGTGAGGTGGAGGTGGCCACCTCCTCCCGGGAAGTCCTGCCCCACAGATCCTGCCCCATGGATCCCACCCCCGCCTCCACTCACAAATCGCGACGAATTGTCATTGCGGACGGTCTTGGCATTGCCGAAGGCCTCCAAGGCAGGGTTGGCCTGGATGATCTGGTCCTCCAGGGTGCCCTGGTGGGGTGGGACAATGCAGAAGGGTGGGGCTGGGTGTGGACACCATTGGGGGAAGGTCACCACCAAAGGCGTGTGGTCTAAGGCCCCACCTTGCTGCTATTGGCCGCCTCCTTCTTGCGGTCGCCGATGGCAGCAATGCTGGCGAAGTACTGGATGACCCTCTTGGTGTTGACCGTCTTCCCCGCCCCGGATTCTCCGCTGGGATGGACAACAGTGAGAGGTCGGAGAACATCACGGTGGCTTCTCCATCCCACCCCACCACGATAGGGCAGGGCCATGGAGAGGTGGGGACATACGTGATGAGGATGGACTGGTTCTCACGGTCTGCCAGGAGGAGAGAGGAGTCAGGTGGGACCAAGCTGGGGGAGATGTTTGGGGTTGGGGTTCTCCATCCTCCCAGGCCTGTCAGGACGCTTCTAAGTCTGGGGTCCTGGCAGGAGGCCCCTACCTGTCAGCATGTACTGGTAGGCGTTGTCGGAGATGGAGAAGATGTGGGGTGGAGCTTCACTCCGCTTCTTGCCCCGGTAGGCGGCCACCACCTCGGTGTTGTAGACAGGCAACCACTTGTAGGGGTTGACCGTCACACAGAAGAGCCCTGAGTAGGTCTGAAGAAGAAGCAGGTGGGTCAGGACCATGAGGTGCCAATCCACCAGGAGGGGACGTCTCAGGTCTAGGTGGCCCAAGAGGGCTGGAGAAGGGACACTGGCTTCTAGAAGCCCCAAAGCCCATGGGGAAGTCCCACCAGGTTCTAGGTGGCCCACAGACTCTCTGGAAGGCCCATCCAGTTCCAAGAGCTTTAGGGAAGGGGTTGCCAGCTTCCATCCACCCCACAGGCTGCGGGGAAGGTCCCACCCCATTCCCAGGTGCCCTATGGTCTCATGGGAAGGCTCACGTAGATCATCCAGGCGGTGTAGCGCTCCTTGAGGTTGTAGAGGACAGCAGGCTCATGGAGGAAGGTCAGCATGGCCATGTCCTCAATCTTGTCAAACTTCGGGGGGTTCTGCGGGTGGACATCGGCCTCCTTCACTGTCACCGTCTGTAGGGGGGGGGGCAAGGAGACACCTGTGAGGGTGTTGGTGGATGTCCCACAGCTTGGGGGACACCCCATGTGAGTGGGGGGGTCCACCATGGGTTCAGGGACCTCCCAAGGATTGAGGGTTCTCCAATGGGTCTCCTATGGATTGAGGGTTCTCCAAGGTGCTGGGGGGGCCTTCCATGGGCTGGGAGGTTCTCCATGGGTTGGAGAGTGCCCCATGAATTGGGGGCCACCTCCTACAGGCTTCTTTGCCCCATCACCTCCTCATACCCCCAGAACTTCAAACTCCTCCCTCTTAACCCCATCCTCCATCAACCGTTCACCCCCAAACTCCTCCTCAACCCTTCAACCCCCCATTAACCCTTCAGTCGCCAACTCCCCATTGACATCCTACCCAAGTTCCCTTGACCCAACCGCTTATTAACCCTTTGCCCCTCCGATTCCCACCCCCCCCGAACTGTCTGGTCCACACCTCTCCGAGCTCGGTCTCCACGGTCACCTCCCCGCCCTGCCGTCCCACCACCCGCCCGCGCACAAACTCCTGCCGCGGGTGGGGGACAAAGCACTCGGCACGGGGGTCGAAGGGCCGCGTCTGGGCCGCCAGCCGCTCCCGCTCGCTGGGCCGCAGGAAGGGGGCGGCTGCCCCGAGCGCTGCCAGCACTGCGTCGCCCATCCTGCGCGGGGGCAGGGAACACGTGTCACCCGGCGGGCACTCACTGCGCCCGGGGTTACGCGCGGCCCCCCACTGAGATGCACGGACAGACACCGGCACCTATAGCTGTGCCCAGAGCCCTGTAGCCATGTACAGGCCCATGCCCAGGCCCCTATAGCAATGTATGGCCCCATGCAGGGAGCCCTGTAGCGATGCCCAGACCCCTATAACAATGTCTGGACCCATACCCAGACCCCCAGAGTAATGCCCAGACCCCTGTATCCACATATGGAGCCCCACAGTGATATACAACCCCATGCAGGGAGCCCTATAGACAAGCACAGGACCCTACAGAGATGCCCAGCCCCAAGTATGGGTCCCTATAGCCAAGCATAGGCCCCCTATAGCCATGCACAGAGCCCTACAGCCATTCATGGCCCCATATACAGAGCCCTATAGCCATATACAGAGCCTCACAGCAAGGTGCAGACCCTATAGCAAAACATGCATCCCTATAGCAGCCCCCCTTCTCCCCACCCCACAGCACCCAGCCCCACAGCGCTGCCCTCACCTGGAGTCTCTGGGTCTGGCAGGTAAGACGGAGGGACCTGGGGGGGAGGGGGAGGGGGGGCCAGAATGGGGAGAGTGAGGAGCTGTGCCCCATAGATCCCCATGCCCCACAGACTTCCCAGGTGCCCCATAACCCCCCTTTGCCCCATAGATCCCCCCAGGTGTCCCATAGCCCTCCCTGTGCCCTGTACATCCCTGCACCCCATAAACCCCCCAGGTGCCCCCCAGACCTCTCATGTACCCCAGAGAGCCCCCAGGTGCCCCACAGACCCCATAGATCCCTGTGCCCTATGTATCCCTGTGCACCCCACAGCCCCTCTACGTGGCCCATAGATCCTGTGCCCCATAACCCCCTTGTGCCCCACAGATCCCCAAGTGCCCCCCATATCTGCACCCCGCATCCCCTCCGTGCCCCACACCCTCTCTCTCTCTGCCCCACACCGGCACCTATGGTGGCCCTGCAGACCCACGGCCTTTATAGGGCACAGTGGGGCGGGGAGAAGCATTCCTTGGGGGGGTGGGGGGGGCTGGATGATAAGGGGGAAGGGGAGGGGAGCAGCCCCCCCTTTCCCAGCCCCACGGCGTCTCTGTGTCTGGGCCCCATACATTCACCCCACAGCATAATCTATGGGGCAGAGCACAGGCCATTGGGACCCCACATAGGGGTGGGATGTGGGGTATCTGTGGGGCCCAGACACCCAAAGCTCCTGCATGGGAGGGGGGGGGTCTATGGGGCCCTGGCCCATACCCTGTCACTTGTAGGGTGGTGACAGCTCGTCCCTGCCAGGTCTATATCAGGACATGGAGCGGGGGGGCAGTTTCATTGTCTCGTCCCCCGCACCCAGGCGCCGTGGGGCCAGCTGTGGGGCTGCAGGCAGGGGGGCCCTGGCAGTCATCCTGAACATGGGTCCACTTTGTCATCCGGGAGGTGACAAGTGTCCCTGCAAGGTGACACATTCCCACGGGTGGGGGAGGCATGCTGCATCTGCATGCCCCCACTGTGCCCCACAGAAGCCCCCCTCTGCCCCATAGATCTGCACAGACCCCCTACAGCTTCACATAGAGACTCACCCATACCCCACAGCTCCCCATATCCCCCCCATATGTCTCCTCTGTCTCCCAGATTCACACTCCACAACCCCCCCATGCCCCACTCCCTCTCTCTGCCTCACACCGGCACCTATGGCAGCCCTGCAACCCCACAGCCTTTGTAGGGCACAGTGGGGCAGGGAGTGGAGCAGCTGAAAAGGGAAGGGGAAAGGGGCAGCCCCCCTTTTCCCCAGCCCCATGATGTCACTGCAGGGACCCAGGTATTCAAGCCCCACACATTCTACCCACAACATGATCTATGGGGCAGAGCAAAGACCACCTGGACCCCATGTAGGGGTGGGATGTGGGGTGTCTGTGGGGCCTGGACGCTTGGATCCCCTGCACGGGGGGGTTCCATGAGGCCTTGGCTCATATCCTGTCACTTGTAGGGTGGTGACAGCTCGTCCCTGCCAGGTCTATATCGGGACATAGGGGGGTTGGTTTCATTGTCTCATCCCCCGCACCCAGGCGCCGTGGGGCCGGCTGTGGGGATGGGGGCGGGGGGGCCCTGGCAGTCATCCTGAACACGGGTCCACTTTGTCATCCAGGAGGTGACAAGTGTCCCTGCAAGGTGACACATTCCCTTGGTTGGGGGAGAGGGCACACTGCATCACCACCCTGCATTGTGCCCCACAGATCCCCCCCTCTGCCCCATAGAGGCCTTAAAGATCCCTATAGAGCCCCTATACAGCCCCACAGATCACCAAATCCTGGCATGGTTGGGGTTGGGAGGAACCCCTGGGGGTCAGCTGGGGCCACCCCCCTGCTCCACCCAGCAGGGGCACCCAGAGCAGGGGGCCCAGCAGCGCAG
>JANIJG010012487.1:0-41530 GCA_024611175.1 Megaceryle torquata
GAAAACAGGCTGCTAACTTCAGAAAGTGCAGTTAGTTAGAAGTACTGAACTGAAAAGTAAAATCACTGAACAGAATTCATTCTGTTTTCATTCAAACCAGGACATATTGTTACAGATGTAGATTCATCCACTGGCTCCAGCATACTTCCTGTCCCATGCTAGGAACTTAGAAGCAACTCAGGTCACTTGGAGCACCAAGTATAACAATGTTCATATAGTCATCCTTTAAAGGGTGGTTTAACCTAACACACACTGCCTTAATTGCCCACCTTGGTAATTTGCTATTCTTTGCATGAAATACTGATAGCTATCTCTATGCAAGGTGAACTAATAAGGAATTAATAAAAGGCTGTGAAATCTGGGAGAGCTCCAGCCCTACAAGTGAATTTCACACACAGAGAGCTGATTCTTTCAGTGATGACCCAGCTACAAGGCAAGTTTTCCAAGCTTTTCTTGTCTCCCAGTATTGCTATGGCTTTGCTGCAGGACAGCTGCTTGGTCACCTGTGCTTAGTGTTGTTGGTTAAGACATAGAAAAAGTAGGCAATGAATTGCCTGACTTAATAAAAATGTGTGATATTAAGCAGAGAGCCTGTGCACAGATAGCTGTACCGAAGTGTCCTAGATTGCTGATGATCTACCAAGGGGGAAGATTGACTTGTTCTAAGTGGTTAATGACTTTTTTTTTCACCCCGCAGATTCACAGAATTTCCAATGTCACAGAACCTATATATTCTTAAAGTTTAATATCTTATGTGACTTTCCTTTTCCACCTTCATTTGCCCTTTGTACTTCGCTGCCTTTGGTTTGACTTGGTTTCTGTTAATGGTCTGTTCTTTTCCAGTCTTGCAATTGTTTCATATGGGGGTGAAGATTTAGGGCTTGCCTTTTTAATTTCTTCCAAGTCGCCTAATGTTGTCATAGCTCCTTTCCTGATCATAATGTAGAAGGCTCAAAGCTTGTTCCACCAAAGTCAGTTCTACCAAGTGAGGGCAAACGAAGTGATATCACACTGTTTGTGCCTAGGTAGCTTTGACTACTGGCAAGTAGATTGTAACTAAAAAAGGATTTTGATGCAAAAAAAAATGTTAAAAGTTTTTAAGTTTGTGACTTCTGTGTGGTTACCTGCTAATAATTCTGGCATGAAGTATTTTAAAATGTATTGGGAAAACTTTAAAGGCTGCAAACTCAGAGAGCATTTATTAGAAAAAAAAATGTGTTTGTATTAATAAGAACATATAAAAAAGCCTTATATCCAGTATGGAAAGGTGTAGTTCAACCTTTTCCAGGAAATGGAGGTGCCCAAGAAATTAAGCTACATGAGCTGTTGGGTTGTCAGTGTAACTCAAATTTATCTGGACTGTTTGTGCTGAACATCAGCATTATGAAACTGTAAAGTGGAAAAGCAAGCAATTTGTAAAGGCTTTGCTTAACACCTGCAGAGAACCAAGCTATTTGGAGAAGTCAACAGTTAAAAGAGACTCAAACAAATGATTAAAAACTCTTGGGAGCTGTGCGAGGAAAACCAAATCGCATTTCAGGGTCCAGATCACCCTGCAGAGCACAGGTAAGCAGGAACAGGCCAAGGAGGCAGCAAAACTGAGTGTTTCCCGAACATCTCCCCATCCCTTTTTAGTAAGTTGGATTTTCTCTTTAAACTCATTCCTATGCCCATGCAAAATGAATCATAGACTTTGGTAGGCATTGTCAGTCCTGGAATACATTTCCCTTCCTCTGTTGAGAACACATAAATTGAGCAGGAGCAGTCCAGCAGTCCTGGGTACTGCCCCCTTTTTGCTTCAGCAAATCTGTCCGATCCTGCAGGACAGGCCAAGAACCAGGTATCACATTCGATACTGCTTGATATGAGGTATGTGCTTAAGTAGAGCCTCTTCTGAAAATACCTGGAATCATCAGAGAGCTGCAGAATGCCAGAAAAAGATTTCACACAGAAAAGCTCAGCAAAGCAGTGAAACTGAGACAAAAGCCTGTAGCTGCCAATTCACCTTGGGGCTACCTTTTCAAACTGCCTCCAAACCTTTTTTCCCCTGCCAGTCATAATGGGTGTGGGCACTTAAAAATACTTCATTCCCTTTTATTCCACAAGTGATGATTCACACGCAGGACTGAAATATTACACTGGAATTTACTGCTTCATCTTTTCAAAACGATATAATAAAGGAATCATTGCTTCAGTTCTAATTATTTTTTTTAGTTGCTGGGCTTTATGACCTTTGAAGTCCAGTTCTTTTCTTACTCTTACTTGCAGTTAATATCTGCAAATGTTTTAGAATGGGTTGCTATCATATAGTTTATCGTGTGCTATATAATTGCATTCTTTTGGGGAATGGGTGAAAAATTTGACCCAGTAATTTATAGCCTAATCAATAGGATATTAAAAATCTGAGAACCGATTAGCAATTTGCTGAATTAGATAGCTATAAATTGCTATGTGACACACAAATGCTGAGAAACTCTCTCACATGCATTGCAATAGTGAGGCTCAAGACAATGAACATTCCTACACCACGCTCTTCCTTGTTACATCATTTTCTTCCAGATTGAAGGATCTAATTCGCTAGATCATACCACAGACCATGCTCTCTCAGTGTCAGAAAATAATTTGGAGAAAAATAAAGTAAGTTGCTCTTGATTTATTAATTAGGTACCCAGAAAAATGGTGAACTATGAGAGATTTATGAGTGAGCATGTGTTACCCAGGCCTTCTCCATGTTAGCTAAGCTACTTTTCTGACATGAAAAGTCTGGGCTGCTGCAGAGCAAACTCCACGGATGTGCCATTTCTTCAACTGACTGAAATGGCAATGTGGGTATTGGCAAACAGTCCCAAGGGACACAGTATGACAATGGGCTCTCCAGTGATAAAGCAAGGCTGTAGTATAAGAATTTTAGTACTTCAGTACCCTAGGATCAGCTTGCTCTTTGGTCTCTCATAATGAAAATACTTTGTGTGGAAGGCTTCTTTAATGAACTAAATGACTCTGGATTTAGACACACAACCATTACTGCTCTTGCCTTTTTTGAGTCACAAATCTCTTCCTTTAATGCAAGTAAATACTCCTCTGTGGCTTGACTCTGGTTGCCATCCTAACATCACCTCTTCCAAATATGCATTCCTGTAGGTTTTTTTATAGACTGTATTTAAAAACAGGGCCTTTGGAGCAGCCAGTGCTGTCATCTTCCAACTCGGTTTTGCTGGGTGGGCAGAAGAACTGTTTCTGACTTTTCTTCACTGTTGGCAGCATGGTTAGCTGTCTATAAATTAGCAAATACTGTAATGTGAACTGTCAGTTTAGTCACCAACTTCTGTATGTGTGCTCTTAGTACAGTGCTGTATTATCAAATGCCCAAGTCACCTCTGCTAGCGGGGCCAACATCAGAGTTAGCGATGCATTGTGACTAAATTAAAGCCTACCGACTACAAATTACCCCTGTTTAACCAGTAAAAATTAGCTTGTTTTTTTTTTTTTTAATCTTCTTTTGAGTCATCCTGCACTCAAAAGGCATATAAGTGACGTGGGAAAACCATACCTTATATTTTGAGAGTTGTACTTAAACTTAGTCAAAGGATAAGGCTCTTCTGATACCTACAGGTCTGGTCTTTTCATGTCTCTCTCCACCAAGACTGCTGTACAAAAGTCTCCTGGGGAAAAAAAATAACATTTTAATTATCTTGCTTCATTTTGTGGTATTAGTTGTGATTTCCAGAGAAAAGTAGACTTTTACTATCTCTGCCTAGGGTCATTAAGGGAGATGCAGTAACAAGAGAGAAATCCTTTCAGGTGTCTAAAGAGGCGATAGCAATGGTACGTAGTTTGTAGATGCTCAGGGAGGAGCACTGAGGTACCCCAAGATGCAGAACATCTGAGCCAAAATGTCACCTTCAGAGAAGGAAAGCCTGCCTCCATTGTTCCTATCCGCTGTCTTCCAACTGTGCGTTTCTTTACCATGAGAGGTGATTAAAGCCAGGATGGTTTAACTGGGTCCACACAACCACTTTCCCACCTGCTGCTGTTCAGGCCCCCACACGCTGGCACTAGTAGGAACAGTGCTTGCCTGGCAGCAACGGATGCTGGGCCTCCTTGTCCTACTCCCTGCCTTCCTCTTGCCAGCTGTTGCAGGGCCTGTAACCTGGGCAAGGAGACATGGCTCAGCTCACCTCCTTGCATTCCCCCAGCTGCAAAAAACCCACATTAATGCTCCTTTCTCCACCTGTGGGGTTTCCCTTGGTGTGCTGTGTTGTGGCCAAGGGGCATAATGAAGAAACCAAGCCCTAGGCCTTGCCAAGTGAGGTACTGCCAAGGCTTGGGTCAAACACAGGTTTCAAAAGCTGAAGACTGACTCTATGGAAAATTTTTAGGAGGCAGCAGAGATCAAATAGGAAGAGCAAGCACCAACCCAAACTGAAGCTTTTGAGCATTAACTCAGTAGTGGAGGGCTGTCATTAGTGCCTGTAGGCCTCTGGTTAATGCTCACTTCAGTGGTGGTGTGTAGCCCCTGCACAGAGCTCTACTAGGCCCATTTCTGTTAAGTGTTTGACTCAGCTGAACTTGTAAGACTCTGCTAAATTCCTCTGGCTAACTGGACACTCGGACTACTGGGAGCTGCCATGTCCCATGAGACTGGGTAGGCTGGAAGGCGATCGTTCGGCAAGATAGGATAGGGAAGGGAAGGGAAGGGAAGGGAGGCGGAAAGCTCCGGCTAAAAGGGCCCGCACCTCAAACAAGCCTTGAACCCCAAGCGGCAACAGGCCGAGGGAACTCAAAAGCCCCAGCGGCCCGTGGCGCCCTTCCCTCCGCCCTCCCTCTCTGAGGCCCGTCCCAGGGCCGCCCCGCCCAGCCATGATCATAACCACGCCCCTCGAAGGCGGAGTCGGCGGTGGCTCTGGCCCTCCCTGCCCTCCGCACCGGGTTACATGGCGGCGGCTGCGGCAGCGGCAATTGCGGCGAGCCGGGCGGGCGCCGGGCGGGAGCCGGTGGCGGGGCCGTGTGGCCCGGCCGTGTGAGCAGCGCAGCGCGGCCCCCGATGAGCCTGGGAAGGCCCGTGAGTGCGGCAGCGCAGCCGGCGGGTGCGGGGAGAGGGAGAATGGGGTCTGGGGCCGCCGCACGCGCGGGCCCGGCCCGGCCCTGCCGCACAAAGGCGCTTTGTTCCCTCCCGCCAGACGGCGGCGGCGCTCCCCGGCCCGAGCCGCTCCCCTCCGCCGAGGCTCGGCCCGGTCTCTCCGCACTGCGGCGGCTGCGTCCCGGGGGCCGCGGCGGCCCCGGGACTGAGGGAGGGGGGCGGGCGGGGACAGCTGCGTAGCGCCGCGAGGGGAGCGCTCCCAACGGCCAGCGGCTGCTACCCGGACGGTGCCGCATGGGCCCCGGGGGTCGCCTCTGTTGCTGGCGCTGGGTCCGGGGGTGGCGGGCGGTGTCCGCGTCCTGAAGGGCGTTTGAAGGTAGGGCTCTTCCGCGCTGCGGCGGCCCCACGGGGGCGCCGGGTCCCCTGGCCGCGGTAGAGAACTGCGGGGGTTGAGCTGTCCGCCCACCCCCGTTTCTGGGGACAGGTGGGGCTGAGTCCCCTCAGTCTGAGCGGTCACCAGTGTCTGGAGCGCCTGTGCGGGAGGAGCGGCTCTGTCGGGTGAAGGCGGCTAGTCCCGGGGGGGGAGGGGGGGGCGGTGGGAGGAAGGATGTTTTCTGCTGGGACGGCTGCGGGCTGTCGGCTGCTGGCGCGTCCGTCCGGCCTGGGAAGGGAGTCCGGCCTCCCAGGTCTGCGGAAGTTTTGCTGCTGAATTCGATGCCGACGGGTCCTCGCGGAGGACTCGGCGCTGGTCTCCAGCCGCCGTGCAGGGAGACGCGGGGACAGGTACCGCTCCCTCCTGCTGACAGGGGCTCCCTTGTAACCCCTCGCACCTTTTGTGGAAAAAATGACTTACTATTTTTCAGAAGTAGCTTGAAACTCCCAGGGAAAACAGCTTTAAGAGAGGGTGCTCGAGTTTCGGTGTTTGGAGGAACGGGTACCTATTGCTGGGTAGGCAGGATGCACACACTTGGCTTCTGTATGATGAGTATCTCTGTCGGTGCCATTTTGGATCAGCTTGACAATGGTTAAATTAATTATGTCGTGGAAAAAGAAACGGTGATTGGCATGTTGTCATGTGGCCGGTGCAAACGTTGATAAAAGTGCTGTTGGCAAGAAGCTATTTTTTTTATGTGTATATGACCATAAATGTGTGTGTATAAAAATAACATTATAGTAGCATAATGTGTTTATAAACCAGCTAAAATTCCAGAAAGTGGTGGCTTAAAATAGAGGGAGACTTTATTTTGGTAATTAAGTTCAGAAGATATGTACTGTAAAACTAAAATGAGAAGTTTCATTTCAACCTCTCACTTGGGCTCAGTCCTTGTTTGTGCAGCCGTTGACTTTAATTCACTCTTGACTGCTTAACTGTTCAGTGTAACAGCATGTGGTAGCAGGTCTGCCGAGGTGCAGAAGACTGTGGTTAGTTGATGGTAGTGCAGTGGTGAGTTTTCCTTGAATTATCTGAAGGGAAGACCGAGACATTTTTATTTATGATACAGGAAAATGCAGTATGCTTTTCCAGATTCTTCAGAAGACTTATAGTAACATTTGCCGACTGCCAGCACACAGTTCCCTAACCAGTGTGGGGAGCAAGTAGGAGGCTTTAAAAAAGAGGCAGTTTTGTGAGTTGGATGATGACTCACTCTGCCTACTGACTGCAACGTGGCTGATCTAAAAAAAATACTTCTGTGCCCTGTATTTTTATAGTCAAAGGGATAGTACTCAGCAGGTTGTATAATATGTCATTAGTCATTCTTGGTCTTTCTCTTGTGAGTAATGATTTGATCATTATCTGGTCTGCATAATCAATTTAACTGAGATATTTCTGTCTTATTTAGATTTCCGAAAAAGTAAACATCTCATACTTGACTGTGTTTCAATGTACATCCTGTTTCCTGAAAACTGTTAAATCCACGTGCAGAAGTTGAACACGAATGGAAAGGGCTTCTTGCATAATGCATGAAGCTGGTTGTGTGTGATGATGTCTGCAAGCAATAGAAATAAATTTGAAGATGACAGCTCTTCTGTTGGTCAATTCTGTTGCTCTCTCCTGAAAACTGATCTGTTTTAAAAGCATAGTTGTAACCACTTAAGAAACTAGTATCTTTGTGTTTCGTCCTTTAAACTTTGTGGGAGGAAGGAATAAAAATTAAAATCTTGGAAATATTGCAGCCTAAATGAAAACATCAGTGCCTGTATGAATAGCCTATTCAGCACAAATTGGAGTGATAAACCCCCATTTTGTCCATTGTGTGTTTCAAGTGGTTAGATGATGTTACACAACAGGAGAGGAATTTGTCATTTTTGCTTATGTAGTGTGTATTTTCAAGACAGTTGGGCTGATGGGTATGACTTTGAATGAAACTGAAAATGTATCAATTAAGCGAGTGTTTATGTTACTCTTTGTAAGTAGTAGTGTTTATAAAACCCACCTCCTTATTTTGCAAAGTTAAAAACTATTGCAAAATGTAATGAGGAAAAATTGTTAATTTAAGCTCATTTTGGCTTGAGAAGCTTTGATTTCTTATAGTTGATTACCCTCTAGGTAATTATTATCTTAGAGTGAAAGAAGGCTTGGGGTTAACATTTTAATTTTTTTCCATCCCTCCTATCTGCTTCTGTTCCACAGGACTGTTTGTCTTAAATGTCTGTTTGCTATTAACTTGTAGAAGAGAAAATTAGTTCAGCTGCTGCCCTGGCCCTGGTGTGAGTGGTGTCCTGGATGCTGCGCTCCTGACAGAGGGGCCAGCTCAGGGTGATGGCAGCAAGGGGCTGTGCTAGATGAGACACCAAACTGGCGTAGTGAAAGAGAAGTGTAGCTAACGTGGGGTTAGTTTAGTTTTAATAGTGGGGCATTTTTGATAGGACAATCTGTAATTGTTCTCACTGTACTCATGTGAGGTGCTGTGTCTGGTAGATAAGCTGCCTCCTGGTCAGCTTTCTGGGACTAGATCCTGGGTTTTGTGGCTTTGGGATTAAGTCATTTACTCCTAGTTACACAGGAAGTTTGTATCAGGACTGGGTCAAATTGAAGGCTGATGTTGTCAACATTTATTTTCTTAGCTAAATCACTCTGGTTCTGAAAATCATTACATACCTTCTAAAAATGTTGTGGTTAGTGGTCACCTTGTAGAAAGATATAGAATAAGCTGATGATTAAAAATGCATCACTTCACAGATACAGAATGAAAACATTAGTAGTCCTACTTGAGTAAGCAAGTGGGTCATAATTCCTTTTCCTTGAAGCAGTAATGTCATGACTACTTTCATGTTGTAGTTCTTCCATTGCCTTCATTTATTCATGGCAGTAAGGGCTAAGATCTGAGTTACGGTGGAGATCAGTAGATATTACACCTTGTTACTGATGGGCATCTTTTTGAATCTGTACCAGTGCTGTTTATTGGAACTAGCTAAAGAGGGGTTCCAGATGTGTTGCCCAGCTGATACAAACTGATTCAGAATGACTGCGTATTGAAGATATCAGCAAACAATAAGCCTAATTATGAGGAAGAATGCAACTGGTTTTAAATGCTCCCGAGGTTATAAAATACAGCTTATTGCAGGGTATTTAAACAGAAACCTTAGGCCTTGAGTTAACATGAAATTTAAAGTGTTAGTGTAAGCTATGGAAATTAATTTCCACAACAACTTTCTGGGGAGGGAGTGGGGAACAAAAGGAAAATGGTCTGGGGTGATGTAAACTTTTTTACAGGCAGCAGCTGAGGACACGAGTCTGAAAGTTGTGGCTGTGGTTTTAAAAAAGTAACTTGAAAGTTAAGAGGCCAGACTTCTGTTTTTTAATTGTGAACAAAGAGTTGGATGATCGCTGATGCTATCCTTATCAAATTCATCCTAATGTTAATATTTGTTCTTTAAATAAATTCATGGGTATTGTAAGAAGGATCCTCATGCTAATGTCTTAAAACTGGTATAAATTCGATATACTTTTGAAGAAAGTAACAGTGTTACCTCATGCCTATAATAAGGTTATAATAGCCCTTGTAAAACACTGTCTAAAATTAGGACTCTTGGCAGTATTTGAAGAAAACAATCTTAGGGTGACAGTTACACATGCTGAGTAAAGAAAGCTTTGAAGATCACCCTTCTGGCAGTATGCTATACCACATCAGTGGAGGACAGCTCAGCACTTTTCAGTCTAGAATACTATGTTTGGTGATCTTTTTAAAAAAAGAAGCATCCGTCAGAGGATAGCATGTGTTTCCTTCTTCTGTCCTGTTCATGTGGCTGCACAAATATTGCAGGCAGGTGGTGTATGGCAGGGGGTAGCAAACCAGGGTGTGGGGGCTGTGTGTGGCAGTCAGACTTGAGCCTAGGGAATGTTAATGCAGTCAATGGTAATATTTAAATGTGTTCAAACAGTCTTCTTTCTGTTTGCCAGTGTGGTTTGTTGGGTTTTTTTGTTTGGTTGCTTGTTTTGTGGTTGTTTGTTGTGTGTGTGTGTGTGTTTGTTTGTTTTGGTTTTGTTTTGTTTTTTCTCTCCTTGCATGGAATTCTGATTACTTTAGTGAATTGAAGCCATTATTTAGAATATATTAATTTATCAGCTGCTCTTGGTGCCCTGTTGGGAGTGGGGAGACTTGTTTTCCTTGCTCCTGGTTGTCCCACTGAAGTGCTAGCGCAGTTTTAAGGGAAAACACTTGTTAAATTACCTCTGAAGTGTTAGGTTATTAGAACTTTACACTTGCTTAGAGAGCTGGGTCATGTGCTGAAATGTGTTCATCTAAAATCAAACACAAAGCCATTTAGTGGTTTGATGTATGTTCTTCCCCAACAACTATAGGTCACAAGTAATGGAATTGCCCCAACCACACTGTGACCACTTCTGACTCTTGTTTCTCATCTCGGACTTTTAAAAGAAATGAGGATATTGTGCATAAATGGAACATGTGGTCTTCTTTATGACTGCATTCTGCTGATGCAGATAGGGACACTTACTGAGAAAGCTACCTCTTTTGTTTTCATAAATAGTAGTTGCATTCATCAAGCTATTAAAAAATAAATGATGTCTGAAAGTGCCTACATGTTAGAGAAAATGGTTATAGAATTTATCAGTTACTGTGTAAATATACTCATTGTTAATTTTTCTGTGTAAGCTAGATTGGATAACTATAAAATTAATTGAAAAAGTAATAATATTTATCTAATTTGTAGGGATTACTCCTATTATTCCTGTAGCAATAAATCTATAGAGGAAAAATTGTGATTTGAGATGTTAGTAAACTTCTTCCAAAATCCTATGGATTTAAGCTTTGCAAGTGGCATTGGATGTGTGCTGTGTATTCTGGAAAGTCAATAAATACTGAGAGTGCACAAATCTTACCCTTTTTGTGTGAACGATACCCCATTATCTCTTATTATGGTGAAATAGTTAAAAACCTGATTTTTGTCTTTGAGTAAAAGTTTAGTGGAAAGAATTATTCCAAAATTTAGTGACTGAGATGCAGGATATTATTATTTCTGATGTGTCTCTTAACAGCTGTGTTGGAGAATTACCAAGTTTTCTGTGATTATTCCATTCTTTATTAAGATTTAGTAGGATTTTCTCATTGTATGCCTTCTATTCCCAATTGGTTAGATCTAAAACTTCCACAGTATATGTTTAGACATGGTGATTGGTGATTATTGTCAGTTGTCCTCCATGAGTATGAAATGTATATGTCATTACTAATTAGTTTAGCTTTTGTGATGGTTTCTTGTTTTGTAACTGGACACTACATTTAGGACAACTTAAGGACTTGTGGGGAGAGCAAGACTTCTGTATGTACTGAAGTACTGATGTATTTTATTTTCTCTCCTTTTCAGGTTGTCACAGAGTAAAATGGATGGTAGCTTTGATTGTGATTGTGGTGAGCTGGAGCCACCTGATCATTAACAGAAGGCATCTTTTGTAAATCAAGAGCTGCCAGTTTCCTGTTTAACTAGACTGTAAACAAAGGAGAAAAAGAGGAGAAAGAAGGAAAGAAAAAAATAAACAAACCAACAACATAGTGCTTACCAGCACCATAGAATGACGCTGCTCAGGACCAGTCCAACACTGAATGTAACTGCACTGTGAGGAGGAGGATGTTAATAGAAGCCTATTATGTGCATATTTATTCACACTTCTGTTAAATGTTAACCAATTTATCACAGTAGAGCTGAGTGCATAGTATGTCATTTCATTCCGTTTGAGTTTCTTGTGAGTATTTTCTTCAATGTCTGCAGAAATGCTGCACCTTTCTTGAACTATGAATGCTGCAATCTTTCTATCTTATGCTCGGTTTGAGTTCTAGAGCTTACGGGCTCTAAATTCAAGGGGACACAACAGGCCTGGCTGGCTCATAATGAAATGAGAGTGTCAAGAAACCATCTTACAGTCAAAGCCAAGTGTTTCTTCTCCCTTTCTGTAAGACCTTTGCTTCAGATACCAGTGGAAGTGTCTCTGCGTGTTTACAGAAGCTTAGTAGTTTGAGGAAAAAGAAACTTAAAGAATTAAAATGGCAGAAAAATTTGAAAGTCTCATGAACATTCATGGTTTTGATCTGGGCTCTCGGTATATGGACTTAAAACCACTGGGCTGCGGTGGAAATGGCTTAGTTTTTTCTGCTGTCGATAATGACTGTGACAAAAGAGTGGCTGTCAAGAAAATTGTCCTTACAGATCCCCAGAGTGTTAAACATGCTCTACGTGAGATCAAAATTATTAGAAGACTTGACCACGATAACATTGTCAAAGTATTTGAAATTCTTGGTCCTAGTGGAAGCCAGTTAACAGATGATGTGGGCTCCCTTACAGAGTTGAACTGTGTTTACATTGTCCAGGAATACATGGAGACAGATCTGGCTAATCTGCTAGAGCAAGGCCCTTTACTGGAAGATCATGCCAGACTTTTCATGTACCAGCTGCTACGTGGGCTCAAGTATATTCACTCTGCAAATGTTCTGCATAGAGATCTCAAACCAGCTAATCTTTTCATTAATACTGAAGACTTGGTGCTGAAGATTGGTGATTTCGGCCTTGCACGAATCATGGATCCTCATTATTCCCACAAGGTATGTGAAGTGGTAATATTTCAGTGATACACTGACAACTGTGCCGCCTTAAAATAGCATCTTTCTCCCATTCAGAGGTAGATAGTCTGTGGAAGGCCTTGTTAGCAGTTGGGATATACTGGGGATCAGATAGTATAACTGAAATGCATGCAAGAGTAAAACAGACCTATAGATGACATGTTCTGTCTCAGACAGGACTACTGCAAGCATTTTTTTTAATACATGTGTTCAGAAAAGCAGATTTTTTTAACAGTGAATACAGAACCTGAGATTGAGCAACATTTAGAGGCATAACTACAGAAGCCTTAGATAAGTGTGCATTCATAGTATGCAACTGTGGCTCCTTCCTGGGACTGATTTAGAGATACTGTCTTCCTGATTTAGGTAATGTTTCACAAGAGTGTTCATTATTATCCCTGCATTTATTTGACATCTGAGAATAAAGTTTTGCTGCAGTACCCCATTTGACTAATAAATAGTTATACATCTGTGTTGTTGCTCCTCACTCGGAAGATACTGCTGTTCCATTTTAAGAGGCTTAGTTTAGTAGTGGGCATGTGGTACTATCCCTAGGACCTTGAGACCTAAAAAATAGGTACTAATGCATTAAAAAAATAAATAAATTTTTAAAACCCCATAACTCTTAAAAATCTAAGCTTGGTTTGTTTGTTTGTTTGTTTTTTTTAACCTCCTTAGGGACATCTTTCTGAAGGATTGGTTACTAAATGGTACAGATCGCCCCGTCTTTTGCTTTCTCCAAACAACTACACTAAAGCCATTGACATGTGGGCTGCAGGTTGCATCTTTGCTGAAATGCTGACTGGGAAAACCCTCTTTGCAGGTGGGTAGAAACAATAAAATTGTATGTGTACAGTCCTAAAAGAAGTGGTAGTGCTTAATTATCTTCCTAAAGAAAGTTTGCTTCTTGTGGCTGATACCAACAGTCGTTGACTATCAAGATACACTATATTATTATGCAATTATATAAGCAAAGTATAAATCTATGTATTTGTAAAGCAGAAGACATTTCATTTTTTGTTACTTGTACCAGTGTGTATTTGGATAAATAGCACAGTTTAATTTAGTACTCATATATTGTAAATCTGCCTGTGATTAGGTTAAGTTAAACTTAGTGGATGCCTAAGAAGTGTTACAAATACATGTATTTTAGTGAGTTGATGTATCCATGGACTATTTTAGTATTATGAATGCTCAGAGTATCATATTCTTAAAAACGTTTTTTATACAGTCAAACTCATAATTTTTAATTTTTTTATTTTAAATTATGAAGGGTAGCCCCTTTTTCCCCATTCCCCTTATTTTTGTCATCTACAGGCTGTGTTTTACCTGTCCTTTCTTGCAGTGTTACAGGGAAGACTCTTAAGGTTTAAAATTTTAGTGTGACGTATGAAGGGAAGGTGTGACCTCCAGATGTTCCTGGTGAGATAGGGAGCAATGCTCTGGTCTCATTGGGTACATCTACATTAGTGCTTTAGGATAGGATAGGGAGCAGATTTTTGAGGCAAATCTCTTTCTGGCCATCCTGTACAACATTGCTGATCTAGCTCAGTGCAGAAACTGGAGTCTTAATTGATAAAATGAAACTGTCATTTGCACTGTATATCACCCCATGTACTTCACCTGCTGATAGGCATTCGGTCCGTGGGAGCAGATGAGCTAGGCTAGAGTAACCCCTGCAATGCTTATTTTGTGTGCACCCTGGGCCTCAGCAGCATCTATCTCATTAAAGCTCACTCTTGGATTGCTCCTGTTTGGTCTAAATTACTGGAGTAATACAGATAAAACCTCTAAAACTTGAGCTTGTGTTTCAGAGTTCAGATTCCTTTAGATACAGGTGGACTAAAAGCACACCTCTGCAATACTTAGCTCAAGGTAATGAGATTGGGAGTTCTTCCCATTAAGCACTATTAATAGAATACTGCCACCTTGAAGTTGTCATAGAAATCAGTGATTAATATGCAAATGGGCTTTTCTTAATTTGCAGTGAGTTGCTGACTGAGTTATGAGCTATTGGAGTAATGTCCCCAGTGTGTTAAATGCTTGGCTGATCAGAGATTTATTAGGTTTCCATTGCATCAAGGACTTCTACTGGAAAATAGTGAAATAGTGGGAAAAAGTCTGCAGATTTTAGCAGTCAGCATGGATTGATGGCAACTGCTAGCATTTTGGCGCTTTTGTTTTGAGTACTATTGGTATTTGCCAAAAGTTTTTATAGGTTTAATAGATGTGTGTGAGTTAGAAACTATTTTTTTATTCCATTCAGTCTTACAAACTTCAGATTTTGGTTACTAAGTTTATGTGCCCTAATTGTGTTGTGTAGATGCAGATGTGTCCCTCTGACAATTTAGTGTTGCCATGGTTATCTGATCTAAAGAAGAGGACTTCTAATGTCATGCATTTGGAAAGGGAAGATGGTTGGAGATACAACAGCTTGTCCTGAGACTCTGAATAAAATTATTTGCAAACAGCTTAGTTTGGAGGGCTTGATTTAGTTAATTTGCATCTTCCCATTTACCTTTGAACCATCCATTAGGAATCCTGCTCTCTGGAAAGGTGATGGAGATGGAAAGAAAGAATGCAGATTGAAATTGCAGATCACCTGGGATGAGGGAGGGAAGGGAAGCTGAGGCAGACGAATTCTATAGCTGTTCCAAACAATTTCTCTAATACTTATAAACAAATACTTTCAAATGCTCATTCCACTTATAGTGGAAAGATGATTAATGTTTAGGATTGAAATTATATAGTAGAATGTTTTCCAGCAAATTACAGACAGTATAACATCTGATAAATTACTTTAGTAGTAGTCTGAAGTAGGAGGACAAACCAGCTTTTTTCAATCCATCAAACTAGTTAACCCAAGGCAGTAATGATTCCTTTGGAGAATGTAGGTCCTGGTCAGATTTTCTGTAGTGACTTTGCCTCAGCTTTTCTTTTCAGTCCTCTGACAGATGGTAGGATGTCCAGTGCACACTGCCATGCAAACTGCTGAAGGCAACTGAGATAGTGCATAGATTTTTTTGAGATGGTACCATCTCTTTCTGGCCCCATTTGTTTTTATATTAAATGTCACAGGTATCAGTATCACTGATGATTGCTCAGAGCTGCTTGGTGAAGGAGGGAAGCAGTGGCATGCAAATAATTCTAAATATCTTCATCTACTAGTTTTATCTCTAGCATGCTGCATGCCTCTTAAGAGCTGAACAATAAACTGAGGTAGACAAGCTGTATTTATGGGTACTCCAGCTGCACTGGTACTGAATATAGATGCTGATCATTATTCAGAACTGACCTACTGTCTAGGCACTTAGAGTTCTTACTCAGGGAAACTTGAGGTAGTGATAGAAGTGTACTGTAATTTTGATCATAATAGCATGCTTTTTTGTTGTTTTAAACAAGAGCATACTCCTTAACTGGCAGGTGAGTTTTGTTTTGCACCTGACAGCAATACAATGCTTCTGAGTATATTAATATTAATACAAATGGTGGCAGCTTGTAAGATCTCTTGCTGAGCTAAACCACTACTGTTTTTATTAATAAAGAACATGCAATATAAAGTGAGGTCAAATATTGAATTAATGAGGTGAATCAGTTAAAAGAGGAGGATTGTATTATATTTTGTTATATTGTATATAACAAAAAGATAGGGTGTTGCGTAGGGTATCTCATCTATGGTGAAAGCATCCTTGCAAAAGCTTATGGTTCGGTCGCTTTATCTGTGTAGCAGATCTGTAATTCTTCATATGCTACAGCATTTTTGAGAGCTCTTGATTTATTATCATTCAGATTTAGAACTTCAGCTTTTCCTCTGTTGTAGGAGATAATGGTCTTCTACTGAAGAATTGTGCTCAGAGCACAATTTTGATGTGCCTTTTTATATACAGTGATCAGAAGTGTTTGAAATTGAAATGAAAGCTTGTACTTGCTCTTGGTGTTTAGGTGCACATGAACTTGAACAGATGCAGTTGATTCTAGAATCAATTCCTGTTGTACATGAGGAGGACCGTCAGGAGCTTCTCAATGTAATTCCAGTTTACATTAGAAATGATATGACTGAGCCACACAAACCTTTAACTCAGTTGCTTCCAGGCATCAGTCCTGAAGGTAAGCAATTCAGAGAAAATTTACTTTCAGTATTTCAAAATCAAAGTAGTGAACAATTTTACAGTGCATGTGTATTCAACTATACAGTGTGTTGCTACTATACAGTGCATCTGTGCATTCTCTAAAGAAGGGTTGTCTTCTGTTGTAGTAAGTGTTTACACGATAACTACTTGGTCATCTTTGGAGCAGATTTGTGAATCTCTACTGGACCTATTTGCAGTGGAATTGCTCTGTTTTGAGACACTGGTCTTCTAAATATAAGGGAGTGTTGGAATGGAGTTAGCATAAAACAGTCTTTCAAATGCTTTTAAAAGAAAGTCTGCCAACCAAGCTGACACCGGTATTTCCTGATAGCTGTTGGTGCATACTGATTCAGCTTGAAACACTCTGTTGCTTAGTATTAATTCCTGCTTTTAAGTTTATTGTTGGCCTTAAGTTTGACCTTTGCTCTTCTAGCTTTCCTATGGCTACAGAATGCATATTTGGCAGTATACTGTGTCTGATACTTCACAGGAAAATGCAGGCCTCTAGAGCAAAGCACTGAACATTAATCTTCAATTCTAGATGTCTGAAATGTTGGGTTTCTCCTGTTTAATGGTAACCTCTTCTCTTCAGCGCTAGACTTTCTGGAGCAAATTTTGACATTTAGTCCCATGGATCGATTGACAGCAGAAGAAGCTTTGTCCCATCCTTATATGAGCATTTATTCCTTTCCAACGGATGAGCCTATTTCAAGTCATCCTTTTCACATTGAAGATGAGGTTGATGATATTCTGCTGATGGATGAAAGTCACAGCCATATTTACAATTGGGAAAGGTAAATTTATCACTTACTGTGGCACGTAACATAACTGAATGGTTGTGGACTTGAAGTAGTGTTGCTTCACAGGCATTGTTTCCTTTTCTGTTTTTTTTTTCTCAAGTTGACCTGAGAATAAACTTTTGCCTTATAGACAGCACATTGTTATTGAGTTTATAATTCATTAGATTGATTTGGATATGCTGATGCATTCCTGAGATACACTTAGGACTATAGTTAATGTCTCCATTACCTTTTTTTTTTCCCCAAAAATATTTATTTAAAAAACATGCTTAAAACTCTGTTCATTTCAAGTCCAATGCTTAGCACATACAATAGTAAAGAGATTACAGTAGTCATTTAAAGTCATGTTAAGAGTTCTGTAAGTGGAGTGAGCTACTGCACATGATTCTGGACTTAAATCTTTCAGCTGTGCATATGAGGATTGCTTTATATCAGATTGAATTTGGATTTAGAAAAAACCTTATATGTGTGGAATTGTTACTATTTTGTAAGGGAATTTCTAAATGTAACTGTCTGTCTCTTGGAAGGTAGAAAACTTGGGGTTTGGGTTTTTTTTAGCTGCTAATACTTAGGAACTTGTTTTACAGATACCATGAAAGTCAATTTTCAGACCATGATTGGCCTATTCATAATAACTATGAAGCTGATGAAGTTCAGCGTGATCCAAGGGCTCTTTCGGATGTTACTGATGAGGAAGAAGTGCAAGTAGATCCCCGTAAATATTTGGATGGAGATCGTGAAAAGTATCTGGAAGATCCTGCCTTTGACACCCACTTCTCTACTGAGCCTTGCTGGCAGTATTCAGATCACCATGAAAACAAGTATTGTGATCTGGAATGTAGTCACACTTGTAATTACAAAATGAGGTCATCTTCATACCTAGATAATTTAGTTTGGAGAGACAGTGAAGTTAACCATTACTATGAGCCCAAACTTATTATAGATCTTTCAAACTGGAAGGAACAGAGCAAAGAAAAGTCTGATAAGAAAGGCAAGTCTAAATGTGAAAAGAATGGGTTGGTGAAAGCTCAGATAGCGCTTGAGGAAGCATCACAGCAACTTGTTGAAAAAGAAAGGGAGAAGAATCAAGGATTTGACTTTGATTCATTTATAGCAGAAACCATTCAGCTTAGTTTACAACACGAGTCTACTGATGTTGATAAATTAAATGACTTGAATAGCTCAGTGTCTCAAATAGAGTTGAAAGGATTGATATCAAAGTCAGTAAGCAGAGAGAAGCAAGAGAAAGGAATGGCTAATTTGGCACAGTTAGAAGCTCTGTACCAAACTTCTTGGGACAGTCAGTTTGTAAGCAGTGGGGAGGAGTGTTTCCTCATAGACCAGTTCTGTTGTGAAGTAAGGAAAGATGAACAAGTTGAAAAAGAAAATACTTACACCAGTTATTTGGACAAATTTTTCAGTAAGAAAGATGATGCTGAAATGCTAGAACCTGAGCCAGTAGAAGAGGGGAAGCTTGGGCAGAAGGAAAGAGAAGAGAGCTTTCTCAGTAACAGTGGAGAGCTCCTCTTCAACAAGCAGCTTGAGGCTATAGGTATTCCTCAGTTTCACAGCCCTGTTGGTTCACCACTGAAATCAATACAGGCCACGTTAACACCTTCTGCTATGAAATCATCTCCCCAGATTCCCCACAAAACATACAGCAGCATTCTGAAACATCTAAATTAAAACACTCAGCAGACATTTCTTTTATATTCATGGGATGTGTTTGTCTTTTTTTATTACTAGTGTAAGTAATTTTTTTACTTGAATCAGATGGTGTAATTTTGGTATGGATTTCATTAGTTTTCTGTTTACCATTGTTTTTACAATCCAGAATTACTTTCTATACATGAGTTAGTTTTGTTTTTAAACTGGCATGTCGTTTGCACACAAAATTAAAGAATAGAGCAAAATAATGCAAAATGCAGGAGGTAACAAAGAATGCACTAAACCAAGTAAAAAAAAACATTCTCTCAGTAAAACAGTGTCCGTGTTTTGCAGAAAAAGAACCTTGCCTTGAAATGTACACAGTGAGACTGTACATAATTGCATGAAAATATCTATTTTTCCCAAAACATTTTTTCATCCATGCATATTCTAGAGTTTTTCATACTGTACACATTTCTTAGACACATGATACCAGCAGCAACTCAAATGAATGCAGAATTTGGTACGCATGTGTTATCTACCTCAAGGTAACAGCAGTATGTGGCAAAACATTAACCACCCATAGTGCTTCTCATTATGCACTTCTATTTAGCCAGCATTATTGTAGTAGCTATTCTTATGGAAGATCATTCAATATTTATAAATGTTCTGGTATGCATTCTTTATAGTGAAGTGTTAATATGCAGCACTTTTATTTATTTTAGCAAATAAGTATATTTCTGTAATTATAGCAAGTCAACTTAATTTTTGAGTACGTTTCAGATAAAAGTTTTTGTTTAGCACTATGGTTTTATTGCCTACATAGCTGGATATATATTAACATCGGCTTATTCTGAGGCTATCCAATACATTTTTATTGTTGTTTCTTAGTTTTCATTTCAAGTAAAGCACTCACTGTGTATAGGAATTTGTAATTGGAGGTGCTTGATCTCTACAAAAGAAATTAGGAATTGCTTTATTATCAAATGCTCCTAGAAGTCTTAATTGTGTTCATTTTTTAAAAATTTTGTAATGTTAGTTGTGTGCATGGAAATAATTAAGGTACAACATTACTGTAGGTTAAAGTTCTATATGGTGAGACATTTTGTTTTTACTGTATGTTTTTACTGAATGATTCCCGTCCCACTCCCAACCCCCCTCAAAAGCAAGCATGAATAAAATTAAGTTAAATATAGCATGTAGCATCTTGGTCTTCTGAAAATTTGTTTTACCTTCTGATTTTTTGAAATACTGTATGTATCATTGGCTCCCCTGTTTAAAATGAAAAACAAATAAAAACGTGGCCAGCAAAAAAAGACTGATTTTGATGCTTTGTGCAACGAAAGATAGAGCTGTTCCTGTAATGCAGCTGGCTGTATTCTGAAGGCAGGCCTGCTTTCCTGTGCATGAAAAATTGTCTTCCAGTCTCCTCTGGGAGTGCTTCTGCCAGGGAGGTAGCACCCTGGAAGGAGACTCTGGAAGTAAACTTCTGTCCCAGTGCCTGACATCTGTATTGAAGAAAAATCTGGTGTAAGGGTATGGGTGTGAAAGTGTATGCAGTGTCAATAACCATTTGTTTAAAATATAGTTGACTCACAGAGTCGAAGTGAGCATTACTGTTTTATCAGTGCTTGAGACAGAATAGTGTTGAAGGGGGAGACCTACTCTGAGAATGTGTGAGCACTTTCATCTTGCTGGCAACCTCGAGAGAAGGTGATTGTGCAGATCCCTCAGCCAAGCGACTGGAGCACTTTTACAAGGAGGTTTCAGGGGCAGGAACTCCTCTGGGATGTTTCAAATTGTGCAGATTGGGTCTCGGTTGCAGCAAGCCTTAAGAATGCTGCATCTTTCTCTTCCAGTTCCTCCATCAGAACCATTCCTAAGGGAGCTAATTAGCTGTACAGTAAAGCTGCATCTTTTGGCAAACTACACCTTCTTCCATGACAGGGGCTTAGTTCCACCAAATTTTTCCATTCCTTCCCCTCTGCTTCTCTGGCTGGTAGCACAGCTGCAGCCTCCCAAAGCAAGGAGCTGCCCCTTCAGTGTGGCAGAAAATGCTCACCTGGGGAGATGGGACATTGCATGTCTTTGGGTATGGTAGGTGAGTGTTTATGGAGCCACATCAATTTGTGTGTATGGGGCTGTAGGGACAAGGTGATGGCTGTTTCTCCTTGCAAGGGACTTGTTTGAAATGCAGGGTAAGGGGTTTTTTTTGAGATTGGATGAAAACAGTTGCCAGTACTTAGAAACTGGAAACAATTCAGTTTAACAACATATCTTGTGGAAATTAAGTTGTTTTTCTTTTCTTGAATTTCTATTAGGAACACAAATGAAACTCAACACTGCCAAAGAAACCTGTAATGGTAGAAAGGGAATATTTTACACTTGAAAGGGGAAGGTTGAGTATTGAGCCTAATTCCAGCATGGTGCTTCACTGCCTTTGCTCCCCCTGCAAAACTAGAAATTGGTGCTGTATGTGCACTGCTGGCCACTGGTGAAAACCCTGCACTTGTGACCAGCTCCATCTACAGATCATTGGCATATACAGCTAGGCTATCTGGCTTATTAAGTAGAAGTAATTCCTAATGTGGAAGCAATTAAAGTGATTTGTAAGGACCATGCAAAGGCAAATCTTCTGCTAGGAAGTGAATATGTTCCAGGGGTGGTGTTGGGTTCTCCCTTGGCAAACTGCAGGAGCCCTACCATGGGAGAGCAGTCCAGAAAGTGTGGGGTTTCATGGGGGGGTTCCCAGTGTGTAGAAGGTGGTTTCTGTCCTGCACTCAGCCATGGCTGACCATCCCTGCAGGGAAAAACGTAGGGTGCTTACATGTATAGCCCTTTGGCTGTGACCTAGCAACTGAATTGTCTCCAGAAACAAGTTACGGAAGAGGGTCAAATTATAAACCGGCTAAAGGGACCACTATTTAATGCCAAAGTTCCCGACAAGTAAAATGGAATGCCCTTATTTAAAAAAAAAGGCAAATAAAGCCATCTTTTAAAAATGCCTTTGTTTAAAAGGCAGCATTTTAAAGCATATCTAACAAGAACTGCAGCTAGAAGAGGTGATGTTTGCCCTTACTAAAGAGATGAGGACAGGGCATTTTACATGTACTGTTATCACCTGAGATCTAATAATTTCAAACTGGCACAATGCTGAACAGTGTTCCCATCAGTTCTCAGCCATGGTCCGTTAACTTTCTCACGATTGTATTTAATTTTTAATTAGTTGCTATATGTAATCTCAGCTATATGTAAGACTTTGCCCATGCTGCTGTTAGTGGTATGACTGCAGCACAAGTAGTGTGATTACCGCACAAATAGGGTGTCTTAGGTAGCCTTTGTGTTGGGCTCAGCTGGTCTGCTGGGGCTGTAGGCTGGACATCAGGTTCTGCAAACCGTCTGGGAACTGGGACAGCCAGGCAGTCCCTGCTTCTGCATCTTCTTTGTCCCTGGTCAGCCCGAGAGCCTGTAGCTGCAGCAGTGAGCCTGCTGCCTACAGCTACATTTGTATGCCTTGATTTACTTTGTTTTCCTGTCACCTTGTTACTGCTTTTTCTGTGCTGTAGGAGTTCTTAGAAGTGTGCCTGGTACATACATTTAAAGCCTTGCTAAATTCTCATTTTGGTCTGGCTTATTGCCTGGAAGTGTTAGTTTACAAACAGGGTTTTAATAGCTTTTTACAGGGGGAAGGCTTCCTCCTGGTGAGTTTTCCTTCAATATGGAACTATGTTGTTCTGGAGATAGTTTTTTTAATTTTATTTTATTATTTTTCCTCCCTAAACTCTGTTATAGTCAGAGATACCAAATTTTTCCACACATGGACTTTCATCCCTTACTCTATAGCTGTATATACTACAAAAGACAGAGAACTGTACTTAAGAGTTCCGAGGAATCCAGTGACACACTGTGGTGCAGATTATTTCTGGGTATCTGTAGAGAGGGAAAAGCATCCTCAAATCTGCTCTCACAAATCTTCGTTCTTTTATTTATACTCATGTTCCTTTTCTCTTGCTGAGATTTGGAAATGCTTGTCAAGCCTTCAGTTAGGTTTTGCACACAATTAAATAGTAAACTGTCCTTGTTCTTCCAGAGATGCAATGATGAGCAACAGCAGCCCTGAAACAATTTGTTCCTTATTCCTTGAATTATTTCAGTGCTTACAAAATCCTGCAAATTCTTGTTTGTTGTTCTGCCGCTGTTTGCGTCAGACTTGAGCTGAACAACCTGGGAAGTAATGCTGCAGGGTATTTAGAAACAAGCAAATAATCCAGATCACCATTAGCGCCCAGAACTCTTGGGCTTCCATTCCAGTGTCTCTATATTTAAAATGGTTATCTGCTTACTTGGAGTGCTATTTGAGAACTCCTTAAAATACTGACTGCTAAAAAGTTCAATGACTTCTTTTGACTGAGGATTAGCGTCGCTGATAAGGTGATTTGCATGCACCAGACCATGTGCAGAGGGAGCTCTGCCCTGGTAGCCCATGTTGACATGGTGATAGCTGCGTACAGCCTCACTCTGCAAATAACTGTCAGTAGCTGGCAGCAGTCACAAAATGTCATTGGGTTTGCTCTGGCATCTGTCTGTTGCATCCTGATTGCAAAGCAGCCTTTCTGTAGTGATCTCTGATAATAAAATTCCTCTTGTAATCTATGTGCTGGTCCACTGCAGCCAAAATTACTTTTAACCTTCATGTCACCCAGCCTGGATGTTATGTGTGGTATGAAATACACAGGTGCACTTTTGAGTAATGGGGTGTGGTTCTAGGAACGTACAACTTGTCCAGCTGAAGAACCAGTGATGTCAACCCACTTTCACAACCCACTTTCACAACCCACTCACCTTCCTCAACTTTGGTTCCCTTGGTGATAAATTAACGGTGCTGGGCTGTGGTTGCACCCAGGACTCCAGGTGGTATGGCAGGGCTTCTGCTTTGGCAAGTGCATCCTGTGCTGCCATGGTGGTGGGGGTCCCTTGCTGTCCCCTGGCACAGCACAAAGGGCCACTGAGTAGGACACAGCTGTATGGAAAGGGATGTGGAGAAGGACTACTTCTGCATTAGTGAGGGACTCGGGTTAATTGACACTTACTGATAAAACTCAACTGGTGCTTCTACAGTAGGAAATCATTACTAAATTGGTAGCTGATGGTGTGTTGTGTTTGGTTTTTTTTTCAGTTTTAATGATTGTTTCCTAATTGGGAGAAGGCTGGTATATTTTGTGCCAATTCAGTAGTGTTCCACATTAATCGTACCTTCACTTATACTTTTGATTTTTCCAAATTTCTTTTACCTTCAGGTTTAGTCTTACGTTCTTCTAGTCAACATTTGTGGCTGAGTATAGTCCAAGATGTGTGGGTGGTCTCCTGCCTGCTTGGCTGAGGATTACTGGCCACTCTCAGAATAGATGTGAGGCCAAATAAAATACAGGCTTTCCTTTATATCTGAATTTTGCCATGTTCCTCAAGCCGTAACCCAAGGCTCTGGTGCTGTGCATTGTGGAAGCTTCTTTGCCACAATTAATGCCACTGTGTCTGAGGCAAGGTAAGAATAAACCTAGTCATTTTTCTGTGTCATCATCTCCACAGCATCTTCCCAAAAAGGTGTCTCCACACCACAAGTGTAACCAGGGTAGAGTTTCTGCTTTACAGGATGGTTGATCCTTAGACGCACTTTTAGTTTGTGGCTCAGGCTTCAGCTACATATGCTGCAAACCCAGACTCTCACAATAAAAAGACATTTTCTCATTCTTGTTCTTGGGGATTCCATGAAGATTTGATTCAAGCTTAAATCTTCAGTGCTAGAGGCTGTGGAGAAACAATGTTGTTTGTTTTTTTTTTCCTTAATTTTGTCATTTTTAATAATTTAAAGCCATAGACCTGAATGACAGAGTTATTGTGAGTTCTGTGTTTGCTTGGATATAGATGTAAAAAATGTAGCCTTTGAAATAGTGGAGAGATTTTTAAAGACTTTGATTAAGAAAGCAGATGGATTTGGTTTTTATGTTGTGTTTTCTGCTTCAGATTTTTTTTCTGATAATGCTACAGACATTTTTTTTTTTTTAATTTTATATTGATACACACTAAAAGATTGATACTTCTACATACTAAATTATCTTTTGGACCCTTACACATATTTCACTGATTTTCCATGATTATTTTCTTTTTGCTTGCTTTATAAAGAGACATCCTCAGCTGTTTGAGTCTCAATTTTATACCACACCCAACCCTGAGAAGCAGTGTGGTGCCAGTCTGTATCTACAGCTACAGGAGTGCAGAGTGGATGGGAATGCCCTGTGAGTATTGCTGGCACTTCTGTCTGTATTTCTATTGCCCTTCCTAACTGTATCACCTAGAGTACAGAATACATTTCCAGTGAGGTACAAAACCTCTTTGTGACAGGCTTCGGGACCTTAGGGCAAGATTCATCACCCAGGACAGAGGAAATCCAAATAAAGCAAACCCTGAAGGCTCAAGTGGAGCTGTGGCAAGCTGGGCAGCCACTAAGTGGCTTACAGTTTGCAGCTGCTGAAAATTCATCAGACCATGAAAGAGTCTGTTTGTCCATACCTGTATGTTTCTTGGGTAGTTAATTCTTTCACTTTGCATAATTTCTCTTGTCCTGATAAAAGCATAATTATGTCATCAGTGAAGCAGGTTTTTTGGTTCTTCAGCCATCATGGAGTAAAACATGGAAGCACAGAGTGTTTGAGCAATTTAGTGGCTGAGTGAACATGCAATGACTTGTTGTGAAGTGGGTGGTTGGCAATGATAGGGGTTTGGGGCCAGCAGCAGTACTAGTGCCAGCAACGGAGAGGAGCCAGGCACAAACAGGGGAGAGTCCAACTCATCCTCCAAAATGCTGCTGCAGCCCAGGGAGGAGATTTCCACTGTGCCTGCCAGGAAAGACAGTCTGCATTTGCATGGTCAGGAGGAAAATGATGATGGGAAACAGGGAGATTAAAATATCCCTGGTGATAACAGGATGTTGGAAAGCTGGTAACAAAGCAGGACCGCAGGGCTGGCTGGCTGTGGAGACCTGGCTGCCTGCAGAGGGTTGCCAGGAGCAGGGAGGCTCTCACAGGGGCTGTTAGGGGGAAAACACAGAGTTTTCACATGTTTGTAGGCCCACACCAAACCCCTGAGGCAGAGGCAGCACATCTCTGCTGGCAGCAGACTGGCATCTTGTGTTCCCCAAAGTATGAATGATTATGGCTATTTACAAAAATGTGTTCGCTCAACTCCTCTCAACACTTGCCTGTTCTCTTTTTATCGGATAAAGGTCATAAGCTATTCCCTACAACGTATCAGACTGGCATCGTATTTATTTAACTGCTATGACCTCACAGGTGCTGTCAGGCAAAAGCTCGGTTTTACAGCTCATTTTTACAGCTCAGTTGTTACTGGGGAGCTGTATTTCTCTCAGCTGATAACAATGTGCCCTCTTAGCTGTGATCCATGGCTTTCTTCTAGCCTTAGGACAAAACACAAACCAAAATGTGTTTTTCTCTTGCTAACTGGCCCTTCTTTTCAGGGTCTGACAGCAGTAGTTGCCAGTGTGGATTTATGGCAGGGGGAGTGGGTCCCTACAGACAGGGGAGCTGAGTCCCATCACCAGAAGCCAGTGTGTGAACCACCAGAGGGTTTTGATGCAGCTGGTAACAAGCTGCTGACCAGTGTTTGGCCAGCTCACCAAGTCCTTCACATATCCATCAGTGAGGCATTTCTGCTGCTTTGCATGCAGGGAGAGCTTGAGTGCCAGAGGCTGGTTTCAGCCTGGGAGAACGTGGCAGGCTCACGAGAGTCCGAGTCTCCAGCACATGTAGAACATGCTCAGAAGCAAGAATGAACTCAGCCTTAACCCCATGAGTTCATTGAGCCATTAAGAAATGCCTACTAAAATACCAGAGGCTAGATGAAACTGGTTTATTCTTTAAATTAAATAAAAAATGCTATTTTACATGAGTCCAAACTGCTATCCACTTTTTTACCTTCCATAGTCAAACTGAATCTGCTATGACTGTTGCAAGTCACCAGTATTTGTCAATGCAATGCAGAATTGGATGAATGCAAAACAGTTCATGGGTGAGGAACATGTCATCAGTTTTAATCATCTGAGCTATCTGGAGTAATTCTTCTTGGTCATCTGGTCTTCTCCCAGTTAGGTGTCACAGCTCGACAGGCATCGTTGTAATGCTGTGTAGCCTTTCATCAGAGAAAGAAAAGCTCAGTTACTGGCAGGTTCCCCCAGGGTCTGCCCAGCACTGTGAAGTTCCACAGCAGTGAAGCTGGGCTCCACTGGGTTTCCCTGGTGTATCTGCAAGTTACTTGTCTTGCAGCACTGAAGATAATTTGGGTCCTTAGGATGCCAAGGTGACTAGTATTTCCTATAGCCTCAGTTTCTCTCATTCCATGCTCAAACAATGAGACAGATTTGCTTTCCAGGTCCACAAAACAGTTGTAATGCTATGCTCATCCATGAGCATCACATGTATTCACTACATCGCTTGCTTTTTATGACAGGTGAGAAATAACAGAATGTGAAGGACTGCTTAAAGTGAGATCATTAGCTGGAGTTAGCAGCCTGCCTGCCCCGGGAGCTCAGGCACTTCCCTGGAGCAAGAAAATTACCATCTTCTTCAATAATCAGCCCAAGTACAATTTTTGTCCAAGCAGAAATGAAAAGAGGGTTTTTTAAGCTGATCTTCTTCACTGTTGCAGGTTTTGACATGAATTTTGGCATCTGTAGGCAGTGTCACAGGAGATCTGGCTTCAAACCCACGGAGCCAGAGCTCCCTCCACACGGGGGTGGAGAGGGAGGCACCCTTGTGGCAGCCCAGAAAACAGTTCAAAAAAATTCATGTTAAATATTTGGCTCTATAATTCTCTTCAGACACCACTTTAATCCAATTTACAGTGTCTGGCTCAAGTGGAGTATGAGGAGAATTTGCTTAAGCTCTTTGTGTGGTGACATGCAGTGGTGGGGAGCAGGGCAAGCAGGCAGGGCAGCTGTGAGGCACTGGGCCTGTCCTCTGGGACCAAGGTGCTGAGCATCCAGGAGGGCTGGGGCAACCTGGGCCTGGGGAAGCTCTGCCTCCTCACCACAGGCACCTTGTGCACCGCCAGTGAGGACAGTAGCAGTGGGTCAGCAGCAGACCACCTTGGTTCCTTCCCCACTTTCTCCTTCAAATAATCATGAAGCTGCTGTAAAAAAAAAAAAAAAAAAAGACTGAAGAACCCACTGCTCATGCCCTTGTTAATTTGACAGTGAGGCATGTTGTCTCTGGGTGTCAGGGCACCCCACTGCCACTTCACTGCCACACACCTTCATAGCCCCATCGCCCATTCAGATGAGCTCACAGAAATTTGGGAATGAGATAATTCTCAGTTTAAGCCACCTTCACTTCCTGATGAGGAAAAGAAAGTCTGAGAAGATATTGCGGCACACTCAGATGTTAATTGCTGTCCTCCTGCACCCCTAAGAAATTTGTGTGTTGTCTTTTCTACTTCACAGAAGGGAAAATGGAAGGTGGAGCAGTTAAGCCTCACGCTGCTGAAGTTTGAGTCACCTTGCAAGAAGCCTGAAGGTAAGGAAAAAACCTAATTTACAGCTTTAGCTCTTACTTTGTCCCTGAAATCTATGCAATGTCCTGGCCATTTATAGAAACTAACGAACCATGTCATCTGAATATGGAGCAGTTGAAGGGAGAATTGGAGCAGTGATAGTGATTAAAGGCAGTGTGGAGATGAGAAAGTGAAAATATAGGAGTGCTGCTCCTTTTGGAGAGGGAACTGTGCTAGTGCTGAGGAGTGGTGTCATTTGGCAAAGTAGTGCATTCCCACCTGGAGACATGCTACCTTGGCATGCTGTGAATGAGGATGATGGGTTGTACTGGGGTTCACTGTCAGGCCTTTGCAGTGGCAAAGAAGTGGGACTTGCTGAGACACATGCTGTGAGTCTGGGGTAAAGCCTAGCCTTGGAGTGGATGGTGCCCCCAGTGCAGGCTGTGCCCCACTGTGGGGGCAATGCCAGGTTGCTCAGCAGAGACTGTGTCTTTGCCCAGGCTCTCAGAGTTTCTCAGCATCCTCCAGAAATGTTGTGAGAAATCCTACTGGCCCTTCCTCCCTCAGGCTGTTACTATCAGGGTTCATGGAATTCTCTTTCCCAGCAGAAGTCAGAGAAATGTGCCAGTGAATGTGAACCCACGATGCATGTCTGGATGCCCCAAGCAAGTGACTCGGTACTGTCATGGTGGTGTTTACCAAAACTGCCCTCTATTTTCTTTGTGGCATTTTTGTACCTCTGCCCAGAGCTCTGCTGCACACACATGCTTTCCCTTGGCTGACCTTGCTTTCAGAGACAACATGGAGGGGGAAAAAAGAGACATAAGGTTTGGTCCATACTGAATGGAAGGGAGGGAACATCAAGGAACCTATCACTGAAGTTGTGCTGGTTACCATGGTAGCATTCACAGCTTGGGCCAACAGAGAGGTCTCAGGGATGGCATCATCACTGCAAGGTGAGATCTTCTTCCACTGGGAAATCGAGGTGGTATTGGTATCCAACCTATGCTTAAGGACTTGTTTCCCATGGCGGTGCACAGGCAGAGCCTGCCTTCGTCTGAGGGCAACACTGTGATGTGGCCATGTGATGAAGCTGTAACACACAGATTCCTTGTGCATCCATGGCCCAACAATGCAGGGCAGTACAGTCTTATCCCAACCCTGCAGTAAAGCAGTTTGTTCCAGCATATGATGGAAAACAAACCTTTTCACAGCCATGGTCAAGTGGTGTGAGCTGGCCCTAAGGCAAACTTCTTCTGTCATGTGGCCATGCACCCAAAGAGGTTCAATTGCCTCCAGTGCAGTTGTATTTTATGGCCATTGTCACCATCTTCCCTGCCTTCCCCTCAGAGGAGGGTTTGGGGAATAATTAATTAATTAGAAAATATTGTTGTATGAATGATGAGGTAAGTCATTTTCTACTGCTAAATAGTCAGTTCCAGTTAATGCTTTTTTTTTTAATTTCTGAGAATGACCCTGCAGTCACTTGAGTGATGTCAGTAGTGTTCCTGCCTGCTGGAGCAGCCCTGACTTTAGGAGGTTGGCCAGACACTGCTGAGCTGCCATCTCTGATGTGTTGGCAACACATCCAGAGCATTACAAATGAAAATTTCCAAACATGAAGGCACCACTGAGGGAGAGGAAAATTTCCCTTCAGCGAAGTATTCTGCTATTGTCAGGGCAGTGTGGAGTGAAAGCAAAAAGGATTTCAAGACCAGCTTTCAGCTGTCTGTTGAATTTCTGATTATAGAATGCAGCCTGAATGCACTATGTCTGAACCAACCCCTCCCCCTGCTCAAACCTTAAGCCAAAGGATTTAAACAAGCTCTTACGTAATATGGTTTTAATGTTTCCAGTAGAAATAGGTGTTCTAAATATAAATTATTTTCAGATAAAATAGGCTTATATAAAATGCTTTTACATTTATATAACCCTATATTGGCATTACACCCAACACCTCCGTCAGCCACAAGCCTGGCAGGGGTATGCACGGTGATGCCAGGGCCTGGTTTGGGTGCCTGCCTGCCAGGGAATGGACTCTAGACTGTGCTGACCTCTGCAGCCATAGGCCACCCTGTCCCCAACCTGCCAGACAGTGTCCCTCCAGGGATGGTGCCTGCTGGAAGAGATGTACTGGGGTTGGTACTTCTCATGTTGAACTCCCTTCCTTGTGTCTGCTGGGGGATTCACTCGCAGACGCAATTGCGGGGTACTCCCATTAGTGTCAGGCCCCAGGATGGTGGGGACACCCCCAGTTTCTAGCAGCAGTGCCATGGTAGTGATCATCCATACTGAGCAGTTGGACACTGGATACTGTCCCTTGGGGTCAACTGCTTTGGTCCTTTAGTCCAAGAAAGTTGATTTGAACATGGAGAGTGGGCATTTTCCTTCATCCCAATGTGCATGGAGGGATGTGCATGGATATATGTATGTGTGTATATATCTATTTATATGCATATGACATAGTAAAAGAGCTGACTGCCTCCAGATCAGGGTTTGCAGTATGGCATCAGGCTGTGGGCTTTTCCCGAGCCATGGCTGCAAGCCCAGTCAGCAGCCAGGCACAGCTTGCTGTCACAGCAAGACCACCTGACACTTCAGACTCTTAAACTAAGTAACTCCTTCACCACAGAGAGTGCCATCAAAAAGTGAGGCCTCATTTGTGATACCTCTTCTCCACAGCCAGCTTCATCAAGATTGTGGTTGATTGTGCTTCTTGTCTGTCTGAGTAGTGCATCAAGAGCCATGAAAGCAGCCACTAATGTCTCACAACTATTAGCTGGGAAATAGTGTCTTCTGAGCAGAAAACAATCATTGCCATGTTACAACCTTTGTGTATGGGAAAGATAGTCAAATCTTGCACAACAGCCTTAAATGCATCACACCAACTGTTTGCTCTCAGGGGAAGGACTAAGTATTTTTAGCTACCAATACACATGTATGTATACACACACACATGTATTTTCATATATATGAGAAATGAGAACACATTTTTCAGTTACAGTGTATTTTTACAATAGAATAATACAATTGATAACTCTTTGCCACTAACATTTCCATTCAAATAATGCCTTATTTTGCTCATATTGGAGAAGCTCTTCTGACAAGGTGGGAAGATGTTTTTTTATTGCAAGGCCAGAACTGTCAGAAGCCTCTGTCATTTCTAGTGGGACTGTCCATTCTCCAAGTAACATGACTTCATTTTTAATCTGGGTCTCTTGGAAGACACTTGATCCATCCTGCTTTTGTCAGTCACAGAAGACTAACTTGCCATAAAGAAATGATATATGTGACCTTCAAAAATTACTGTCACCCTTTCTGTCTTGGTCTGTGCTCTATTTTTCATAAAAGCCTGTTTCTGTGGCACATTACTGGGGAAAATGAGCCATTCATCTTTGTCTCCACTTCTCTCACTTCTGCTGGGGAAGTCACTCCCTGTGGGTGCGTAGAAACTGCTGGGTCAAGCAGCACTTGGACACTTTCTAGAGCTGGACCTGCAGCAATTTATCAGTCACTTTCCTTTTGGAAATCTATAGTCACCTGTAGTACAAGTGCTTCTGACCCCTGAAAGTTATTAAAGTCATGCACAGGTAAGAAGCAAAAACTAAAGCATAAAACAATAGACCTAGAAAGTGGTCACAGAGTGTTTTATGCCTCCCAGCACTGCAGCCACCGTAGTGGCCCTGCCGTGGGGGCTGTGCTTGAGCCTCAAGGAGTACCTTCATGTGTAGCAATGTAACTGGGGTGCAGAAGTTTTTTAATGTTTAAATTAATGGCTATCATAAGTTCACAGAAGGCTTTGGAGAGCTTAAATAGGAGGTGTCTATTTAAGGTATTGTTGTGTGATGAATGACATAGCAGCATGAGCTCCAGAGATGGCCTTTTGCTCAGGACTCTCACAACATGATTGTATTGATGTGTCCTTTTGGAGCAAGTTTGCTACCATGGCAGGTCCTTCTCCCTCTTCCTCTCTCTCTCCCTCATCCCTCTCTTCTCCAAAACATTTGTAGTCAAACAACCCTGACACAATATTCTCAGACTTTACTTTAGACTTTTATAATTTTTTTGTCTCTGTGATTTGAGTTTCACAGCCTGGCTTTTGGACATTTACCTTCCTGTATGAACTGTTACTGTTAATGCACTGGTGCATCCCTGCCATTGGGGGGGGGCAGCACATTGCCATGTGCTGGTGTCCCTGGTGCAACAGGGTGAAGAGTGTAGCCCCAAAGACACTTTAAAGCAAACCTGAGCCTCTGACCAGATGCTTGCAGCAGCATAATGATGCAGTCCACTGCTGAAACAATTCTAGTCCTCTGTGGCATAGCTTCTCATACATCCTTAGCTTACAGAAAGAGGCTTGTTATTCCTCTGGAGAAGGCTACAGATGGGGCTGAGGCTATGCTCCTGGCCCTGACCTTTCTCCCAAAGGACGATCACAGGGTAAGCTGGCAGTGTCCTGAGGAAGAGTGTGTGTCACAGAGAGGCGGTGTGAGACAGTAGAGACAGAGCACACCGACAGGACCAGCTCAGAGACGGAGGGCAAGCCCTCCTGTACCCCATAGAATGAAACCTCTTCTTACCAGCATGGCTGCCTGTGGTGGTTTGACCTTGGCTGGATGCCAGGTGCTCATCAAGCCACTTTATCACTCCTCCCCCTCATCTGGACCAGGGGGAAGAAAATAAGATGAAACTTGTGGTTTAAGACAAAGGTCATTTAATGAAAAAGCAAAGCAAGGCTGCACGTGGAAGCAAAAGAAATCAAAGATTTATTCTCTACTTCCCATCAGCAGGTGATGTCTGTCCCCTTTTCAGGAAGCAGGGCTCCAAACACATAGCGGTTGCTCCAGAAGACAAGCCAATACCCACCCCCCAACCCCTGCCTTTTTCTCCTAGCTTTTATAGTTCAGCTGACGTCATATGGTATGGAATATCATTTTGGTCAGTTTGGGTCAGCCACCCCAGATGTGTCCCCTCCCAAGGCCTTGTCCACCCCATCCCACTGCAGGGGAATGTTGGAAAACCAGTCCTGGTGCTGTGTGAGACCTGCTCAGCAGTAGCCACAACACAGGTATGTTATCAGCACCTTTCCAGCTCTCAATGCAAAGCACAGCACTGTGAGAGAGCTGCTATGGGGAAAATTAACTCCAGCTCACTCAGATAGCAGTGAGGGCTGAAAACCAGTTACACCCCCTGAGGCTCATTAGGGACTGTTTGATCTCAACAATGAAAAAGGTTATATTACATATATAATATATAAAATTAGATACCTGAACAATCTGATCTAGTTAAAGATGTCCCTTAAAGCACAGAGCTGCATTCTATCATTCTGTGATATACATATATATATAATATAGCATTATATGTAATATAACAAGATCATATATATATATATACACATATATACATATACATATATATATGTAAGTATATACTTACATACAGAATCATAGAATCACAGAATAGTAGGGGTTGGAAGGGGCCTTCAAAGATCATCTCATCCAACCCCCCCCAGCTAAAGCAGGTTTGCCTAAAGCAAGTTACCCAGGATCATGTTCAGGCAGGTTTTGAAAGTCTCTGCAGAAGGAGACTCCACAACCAATCTGGGCAGCCTGTTCCAGGCTTTTTCACCCCTAAAAGTAAAGAAGTTTTTTTTTTTTTTCCCCATGTTCAGATGGAACTTCCTGGGTTCTAGTTTGTGGTTGTTTCCTCTTGTCCTGCCACTGGGCACCACTGAAAAGAGTCTGGCTCCATCCTCATAACACCTGTCCTTTATATAAACATTTGAAAGATCCCATATATCTGTGTATATATATGTGTGTGTATATATAAACATATATGTATAGCATGCACATATATGTATATAGACGTTATATATGTATAGGTATATGTATACATGTATAATGTCTATATATACATATATGAGTACATATATAAAAGATACACATTTATATAAGGTGTCTATCTACGTATATGTAATACACATACATATAGAATGTATCTATACGTATATGTGAGTGCATATATACACAAGTGTGTACACATGCATATACATGTACACATATATATATATATACACAGAGACACAACCAAAGGCATGCTCGCTATGTACAGCACAGGTGCAGTCTGTACGCCAGTGACCCACGTAGCGGCACCAGGCTCTTGTACTGCCAGTGTTTGTTCCTTTAGGAATTCAGCAAGCACACTCAACCCAGGGCCTTTGCAACACAAAGTGCTTCCCAGTGCCCTGATTCAACATAAACCTGTGTTTGTACTAATGACACTTTTCTCCCAAGCACCTGTGAAGTCTACAGAAGCTTCTGTGCTTGCTGCACTGTGCTTGGGTGACATGATACAGAGTGCTACACTCCACAGGGTGACAGTGACCATGTTTGCCCTGACCAGTCAAAGGAGTACAGTGTATTTCCCACTGCAGCCTTCGGCGCCCCAGTACACAGCAGTACATGTCTGCTCATTTTTCCAGAGGTAGTGTCGCTTTTCTCTGAGGCTTTTCTTGTTTTTTTTTTTCCTTTTTCGAAGCTGGGTGATAGGGCACTCAACATGAAGATGTATGTATGACTATGAGCTACACTCTTTAAAACTTAGCCAACTTAATCAGCAGCTCCTGGCAGCAGTCCTTGGCAGAGTTGGACCATGTGGGTCAGCACCATTTCTTTGGCCATCTCAGAGGCTCTGCTAGAGGCCATCATTTGGCCACTGTGTGAACACTGCTGGGTGACAGCTCAGGTTACTTAGCACACTTTTCCTACTGTTCTGTAATAGCTTATTTGTAATCCTTCCCTGCCACCTCTCTATCCCATGCCCCTGAACTTCAAAAAAAAAAAAAAAAAAGATCTGCATTCACTGCAGAAAGGCAGGGTTCTGGAAGGAGCACAGTGTGCAGCAGCAGCTCTAAGGGTGGTCAAGGGCTTCTGATTGCAGCCTGCATCAAGTGTGCATGAAACCAAGATAGGGCAAAAACTCTGCTGAGCTGGAGTCAGAAAGACGCCATCCTACCCTACATGCCTCTGTCATGAGAGCTGCACTGCCTGCCTTCCCTCTATGTTCATATACACATGTATGTCTATGTATATAAAAATATACACATATAAATATGTAATGTCTATACATACATATATAGCCATTTATGTGTATTTATATGTATATATATAGCCTTTGCAGTACTTGCAGCCAGGTAGGAAGCATAGAGCTGGTGACTAAAGGTCAGGTTTAATGTCGAATACTGCAGATGGAAAAAGGAAGTCATTTTACTGGGAAATTAAAAAAAAATTATATAAATCGTGTGAATCCTTTTTCAGGCACAAACCAAGCAGCTGCTTGGTGTCCAGGTAGCAAGTGGCTGGGGGGGGGGGGTGGGAGTGACGATGACAACACTGTGTGTTGCTATGGAGGGTGCTACTGAAGTCATGCTCATGGAAAGCTGACAGCAACATTTCTGAGATAGACATCTCTGCAGAGAGGATAGCAGCTGAAAACAGAGATGAGTAAATCCTATCTGGTTTTGCAAGAGATACAACATGTGTACTTATGTTAAAGTAACAGCATAAAGCACCACCAACAACCACTGGAAATTTGGCAACATCTGTTTTTCAGAGCTGAAAACATGTCAGCCTGCTTAGGCAATGCAGGACAATTTTAGGAGATGAAAGACAAAAGATGAAATGGGGTTACGCCCTCATGCTTTGTCTCTGGTGTGGTGAGAGGCTGGCCACCACACTCGTGCTCTGCAGGCTGGCTGGCAGCCTGCTGCTGTCTGGGCGCTGGCTGAGCTCAGCTGAACTCCCGGCATTCGCAGCTCAGTGCCTTAATTTGCAGATGAGAGGGTCTTTTGCTCACCAAATGGCACTGCTTGCCCTTGACCAGCTCAATTTCCATTTCCATCAGCAGGTAGCTGTCCTGGCCTGTTCTGAACAGGGTACCTGTGGGTCAGGGCTCCAGCCTTACAGGCTAATCTGACTGTGCTGGGTAGCAGTAATATAAATAGGCAAAAACCTAAAGCAGCAACAACTTCAGGTTGTGCTTGATGTTGGCTGCTTTGGTAGTTTCTCCTGAGCAATGAGATGATGGCTTCACCCTGCCTAGAGCAGACTCCTTACTGACTTCCAGGAGTGCCGACAACAGCAGGGCTTGAAGGATTCAGCACTTTACCACCTTTGCCCTGGGGCCATTTGGGGCTAGACCTCTACCCATAGCAGGAGCAGGTCTTACAGATCAGGCTGTACTCATGGGCCTCCCTTACTACCTGACCTCCACCTCCCATTCTTTGAGGCTGTACCTAAGGAATTTAGATTTTAATGTATCCTTTGGCACCCTTAGGTTCAGGACTTCTACCCTGAAGGTTAATGAGATGCATTGATTAAATCTCATCAAGTGGAATACTCCTGTCTTTACTCCTCAGTGCCTGTTCAGATCCTTTCAAAATCACTATCCCAGTGCTGTGGTTCACACCATTCAGGCTCAAGGCACTCGCTGCCACTGAGCAGCCTGATGGAACTGGATCCATGCTGAGTGAGAAAGAAAGCCAGATAGCTTCAGGAGGCATCTTCCAACCTAAATTTCCCTGTGGTTCTGATACTGAAAGCCATCTAATGGAAATAACAACAAACTGAAAACTACCCACAATAGATGGAGCTTCTATCTTCTTTTGTTATTCTTGTATATAACATGGCCACACACAGCACTTTCTTCTGCACCTATCTTATCAGGAATTAAAGTGACAGAAAATACACAAGAAAAGAGTAATTTTGTAGTGAAGTGTGGCATAAATGAAGAACTGTGACTTGCAGGGCTTTAACTGCACTCTCTCCTTCTCTCTGGCTGAAGTTCACAGGAGCTATAAGTCTGGCCATGCTCACCACAGACTACACAGCCAGAAGAACCCACAGTTCACAGCCACTTTTGAAACAGCAGCTGTATGAAGGCAGCTTTAAAAATAATTGAAGATGAAAACCTACAGCATGCTCAGGCATTACACAGCTGAACCAGAACTCTCCATGTGCCTCTTGAACTTTGGGAAGATTGTATCAGGATTTGGGTGCAAATTTGCACCTGAACTTTGTGCCTCTGTCATCCCAAACACTCAATTTAAACTCTTCAGTAATCTCTGATCTTTCAGGGTTAATGATCAGATGCAACTTTGAAGGTGCTGAACTTGTGAACCAGAATGTGTTGGGAAAGGCTGAGGCATGTAAAGCTTAGCCCTTTCTCAGGAGGAGAGCGTTAGCTGAAGTGACGGGACGGGTTCATATTTGGCAGGGATTTTGCTAACGGGGGGTGATACCACAGCCCTACACATCTGTGGCAGCCCCTGTGCCTCAAGGAGTTCAAACAGTTTTTCCCACTTTTGTCTCTCCATGCTCATACAGAGCTCTGAAATCAGCAGTAGGTGCTGATCCATGGCTGCTGCGTTGTGCCATATAGGGTTTGAAGTTTTTTCAGCTTGTTTCAGTTTAAATGAGATCAAACCAAATAATTTATTACAATTTTTCTGCAAACCATCATTCGTCACCATGCAGCTACTCACCCAAACTAACCTAAAACTTCATCTTGAAAACTGTTCAGACACATACAGAGAGTGCCCTGTCTTGATTGGTCCAGAACTGAAGCCTGGGGTGAGGCAGGCAAGGGACAATTTTGCAATCCCCAGCCAGGGCTGCATGGCCATGACCCACACCCATCCCACTCTGCACCAGCCTGCTGCTGCCAGACTGTGGCTACAGCATATGGGTCCCAGTCCAAGCCAGGACAAGCCCTCCTGTACATCTGATTTTTTTGCGTCTCACTCCTCCCAGGCACAGCAGTATTTCCCAAATGACTTGACTTTTACAAGCTATTAGACTATTACCTGTCATTGAGAATGTGTACTTTTTCAGAAGAATGTATTTTCTTCCAATTTCTCCATTGCATATTTTTAAGCTGAATCAAGTAAGGTTTTAAAGTACTAATCTTTACAAAGGCATACTTGACCTGGCATCATGCCCAGACCTTCTCAGCAAATCTAGATTTCACCATGGAGTGACCTAAATAAGAAGGGTAGTGTCTTCAGGGTTGAGGAAACACTTTTATAAATTGAGACTGGCCTATTAAACACCTGTATCTTCTTCCTGTTCTACTCAGGCCTTTTCTACAGTGCAAGGTGTCCCAGCGCCACAGTGCAAGTGTAACTCTGCGGCCAGGCTTTCACGGGGTTTCGGTGTTCTCGCAAAAACGGCCAAATGAAGGCCACATAGTGACCCGGCTTCTGCGGAGGCGGCGGTGGCCGCGTCTGATCCCGACGGCCAGAGCCGCTGCGGCCCCGCTCCGGCGGAGCCTGCGAGGATTGTGTCAGTCAACAGTGACACCCCCCGGGCACCGGCCACATCGCCGCCGGGCCCTTGCGGGAGGCTCCTGCACAGCTCTCGCTAGGCTTAAAAAGTACCATTTTTAATATATAAAAAATTATATACCTATTCATGCTTATGTAAATTGAATACATATAGGCATTATATACATCGCATGCATATACACGTAGATGTGTACATATATTCACATATATGTATATATGCATGCATTTGTATAGAATTTATATACATATGTATATATACAAACACACATAAACGTGTCTGTATGTATATATGAATTGTTTCCAGATACAGTTCCTGCTCTTTATTTCACCTCTCCAGGAAAAGCGGACGCCGAGAGCTGGCTCCTGCCACTCCTGCAGCTACCGCGGGTGCTGGTGCTCTGCAGCCGCACGAGCTGCCGCAGGAGGGCGGCTGCGTCCCGCGGAGGGGCGACCCAGGGACGGAGCGACGGACGGAGGCAGGGAAGGCAGTAGGAAGGAGGCAGGAAAGGGGCAGGAAAGGGGCAGGAAGGGGTCAGGGAGGGACGAGGGCCTCTGCCTGTAGGAAGCCGTGCTGCCGGTGAGTCCGACCCCGAGAAGGTCGGTTCCCACCCACGCACGGGAAGCTTCTCCAAGAGCGGAGGTGTTTAGAGCCTCGTAATGCCATCACTTTGGTGCAGTTTCGGCTGTCTGTGTGTGGCCAAACAAAATACTCCCGCTCATTTAGTTATTTTCTGATGTCGCCTAAAAGTGAGTTGACATAGATGACAAGCGGGAATGGAAATACGAGCCTTGACGATTAGCCCAGTGTTCATTTAGAAACATTTACTGTGCCATGGCAGTGTGGGTTTGCTCCTGCCCTGTGTGGTATGTGTATATCTACACACCTAGTCAAAAGGCTTAGGCAGCAGCTTGAAGCCTGGCTTTGTAGAGACCAGCACTCCAGAAATCTTCCTGCTGCAGCTTACAAGTCCAGCAGGCTCCATCCTCCAGGACAAAGCAAAAGTGCCAGCCTGTCATTCCTACACAAATAGTGCCAAAAGCACTCGGGCCAAAAGTACTTCAAGGCCTTCAGAAAATTTACTCCCTGCAAGTGGTTAAGATCTTAGAACCTGAAAAAAGGAAAAGTGCAAAACTAAGAACTGGGGGGGGGAGGGGGCAGTGTGGGGTGTGTGTGTACATTTCAGCCTCTGCCCAGTGTCCTGACCTGGGCTGAAGTCAAGCTGAACATCCACCTGGAGGCCTCATGCTGCAGTAAGGTAAGCCTTTAAAGTTCAGGTTTCCTTCATCTACCATGAAAAAAACCCATATTTTTAAGTACAAAACCCCATCAAGACTAGCCATTAGCAGTTGCATTTCCCACAGCCAGCCTCCAACATTATCAGGTTTCCGCCTTCATTTATCTCTTGTCTGGAAAGTCTAAAGACTTCCCTGTGAAGTGTCTCATCTGTTTTAGAATCAGAGATCCCTGTACCCAATGTACGCTTTTCTCCCACAGTCAGCCTTTAGCATCTCAAAGAATTTCAGATTATCTGCGCAATACTGAACCTTTACAGAATAGGGGGGGTGGGGGATTTTTTTCCCCTTATGTTTTGCTTTTGGTATTACCAAAGCACTTTCACGTCCTGATTTTCAGAGTCACTTGATTACTGGTGCAACAAGCACCATATGATCCCAAAGTGGGCAGCTGTGTGCTCGCAGCACTGACAGGCCCGTGCTAGCCCTCAACACAGACACTGCCATTGCTGTGGTGGTGGGCTTGATCTGGGGAATGCTGCCTCTGCAGCATGTTGTGGGCATGGGCAGAGCACAGCTGTAACTTGGGGCTGCAATTCTTTACAGCATCTTGTTAAAGTCCTAATTTCTTGTGCATGTTACCTTGGCTGTCCTCTCCCCATCACTGACCTGCTGCACAGCTGCCCGCAGAGCCCCTGCCAACAGCTCACCTAGAAGGTCTGTGGGTGCTGGAAGGGGCTGACCTCCAGCTTGGCTCACTTACAGCCCAAAACACATGGTAAATTCTAGTGAAAGAAATCTGCAGTGCTCCTCAGTATTTTGCATGTGCCATCCTCCACCCCAGCTGCATCACAGCCCAGCAGCACACAAAAGTGGTCTGTCATGGGGACTGGTGCTGTTAAGCCAGGTGGGTAAAATAACCTCCAGGACTTGTAATAATTATTAAACATATTACTTTAACCAGCAGGCTTGTTCCTGGGAAATACCCAGACTGACTGCCTGCCAGACAGACCTACTCACTCACAGAATCACAGAATCATTTAGGTTGGAAAAGACCCTTGGGATGATCATGTCCAACTATTAACCCTACTCTACAAGTTCTCCCCTAGACCATATCCCCCAACACTACATCCAAGCGATTCTTAAACACATCCAGGGATGGCGACTCAACCACCTCCCTGGGCACCCTATTCCAATATCTCACCACCCTTTTTATGAAGAATTTTTTTCCTAGTGTCTAGTCTAAACCTACCTTGTTTCAGTTTGAAGCCAGTCCCTCTGGTTCTGGCATTGATTATGTGAGAGAAGAGACCAGCACCAACCTTTTTACAATGTCCTTTCAGGTAGTTGTAGAGAGTGATAAGGTCTCCCCTCAGCCCCCTCTTCCTCTAACTAAACAGTCCCAGCTCCTTCAAACAGTCCTCATATGATCTATTCTCTAGTCCCTTGACCAGCTTCGTTGCCCTCCTCTGCACCCACTCCTGCACTTTGATATGTCTCTTTTACTGAGGTGCCCAGAACTGGACACAGTATTCAAGGTGAGGCCTCACCAGTGCTGAGTACAGGGGGAAAATCACCTCCCTACTCCTGCTAGTCACACCATTTCTAATACAGGCCAGGATGCCATTGGCCTTCTTTGCCACCTGGGCACACTGCTGGCTCAT
>JANIJG010012489.1:0-46766 GCA_024611175.1 Megaceryle torquata
TAAAAATCTAATAATGACCAACGAACTAATCTTTATTATGTCTTCACCTAGTTTAAGTCTTCCATAAAGCCTCCATGATACTAGCATAAAAAAACCCAAACCAAACCAAACCAAAAAAAAACCCAGAAAAACAGAAGCAAGAAAAAGCTAAAACCCTCTCAGCCCAACCCTCCCATGAGATGATGGTGATAAAATCTCAGTCACTTCTTGAATCTTACTGTCAACCACTTCCTTGTTTTCAAGACTATAAAAAAGCCAGAGTCATATCCTGTGCTTGAATTTGACCTTTGTGTGAGTTTTCCACTCTGGTCACCTCTATCCAATCTCTCCTCAACACCTTCCATCCCAAAGTGTGTTCCATTCACTCTGTTTCAACAGCATCTTATTTGGAAACCACATAAGGTTCAATTACATAGTATTATTCATAGTCTCACCTGTCAGGGATTTTTTGTTATCTCAGCTATCTCATTGGATCTCATATCTACAGATAAATCTAAGTAAATGTTCTCATCTGAAACTCTACCATTGTACAGAGCTGGCTTCTGAGAAACTACTACTTGCTTGATGTTAATATTTAAGTGGCAGCAACCATCTGAAGAACAGATAGTGTAAGAAATGGAAAACATGGCATGTTCATTTCAAAATTATGAGGCAATATTTAGTTATTTGAAGCTACTTGGATTTATTTGAAAATAGATTTGCTGTATTTCAGTCTTTAGGTTCATTTACATTTTAACTGATTAGCTGTTAGCTGTACTTGTTTACTTTTTTTGAAACTGCACATTGTAGTGTTCTCCCAACATATCAACATATCACCTTGTGACCTAAATTTGATTGAGGATGGAGAAAATGCAGAGACAATTTCATCTGTTACTCGTATGTTCCAGATTTGTGCAGGATAGCATTTTTCTTTACCTCCATCACAGTCCATTTGTGCAAGCCAAGGTGGAAGTCCTCATGCATATAGGCAAATACGATTTGAAGTTCTGTAACAACTATTGCTGTATTGGCAGGTTTATACGAGCAAGTGGTCAAAATGCCAATGGTCCTCACACACAGATATGATTACAGGTTTTGCCATCAGTAAAGCTGCACAGATCATACTCCAGGACTGACGCTTTAATCGAACTACTGCTGGAAGTAGCACATACACTGTCTTTAAAACCGAAATGACATGATCTAAGTCACTTTAAATCACTCAAGTAAACGAGGTGCAGACATTTTGCAGATGTGCAAAATACTGAAAACATAAGGCTTTATTGGCACCGGGAGTATCAGATGCAGGCAAGCAGATATTTGGGTAAGTGCATCTGTGCTGAACTGTTGTCACCCTGCACAGAAGCAAAGCACTTGTTTGCAAACTCTCAGTCCCTCCTGTCTGCAAATAAAAGTACTTTTTCAAATCTATTTTCTCTCTCCTCTGTCTGATTCTGCCTTCCTGTATCACTCATAACTGGCAATGTTTTCCTGTAAAATCTCCTATCGCCATCACCGTTCTTTGTAAAACATATCACAGTGTTTTATTTAGTCTAGTTTTAGTAGTCTGTCTAAAAACTGCAAAGATCTATCTCATCTTTTGTAAATTATTTTATTGCCAGATGTGTCCAATGTCATCTTTCTGCTTCCTGAGAGCTAGCCTCCAGGTTTTGTTCATAACTTATTAACAGTATCCTTTCCCTCTTATAATATTTTGCAAAAGTATAAATGTAATTAATAGTTTACAAAACCAAAGGAATTGTTCTTTTAATGTAATATAATAAATCTGGAACTCCTTGTCAAGGGTTCTTGTGGAAGTCAGTAATAAACACATCTTCAAAATAAACAAATTGGAAAACATGTTCACCTGTATACCTATACTAAACATAATGGTGCAGAGGTAGCTTTTGAGTAAAACTTTTACTTCTTGAAGCTAAGACAATATACCATGGTAGGGATTACTCTGCACTTGCTCTAACAGTCAGTTTGTCTGTAACTAGGCAAGCAGTCTAGCCTAGTTCATCATCACTAATGGGAAACACAGCTAACGACCTTTGGTCTCACCTAAACCTAACACTTCTATTTACACTGTTTCAATGTGCAGAACAGAAAATGTGGGTTGAGTTTACCTCTGGGTATGTGGTTTTATGAGCTTTGATCTTGAAGAACTAGGGATCTACACAGTTATCTAGACAGTTTGTAATGAAAATACACCCTTCATGTCCCTGTGTGCCATTACAGGCCATTACAGTCTCCAATATTTCCCACACTTCAGATAGTGTTCTTTAATAATTTAACACCAATTTAATTTCTGTGCTCACATCTTATCTAAAAATAAGAAAGTCCCTGAAGTGAGACTTAAGACTCTAGACATGATAAAAGAAACATATTCCACACAGACCTTACCATATATAATCTTTTTATAAAAAGCCAAGTAGTTAATGATGGACTCACTTTCTGTTTCCCTCTTTGCACTGAAAAAAAATTCTCATTTTGCAACTCTTAAGCAGGTGTCCTGACTACTACTCTGTAGTCTATACTGCTACTGATGCAGATCTGCTTCACATCAATGAATTTAGGATTCAATGGACCAAACAGTGCAAAGGGTGGATAGCAGAGTAACTTGTGAATATGTTCCATCCTGGAATCTTCTTCTAGCTGAAATAATGTAGAATTCCTTTTTTCATAATAATACAGTTCAAAGTGAAAACAATAAAGAAAGATTGCATCCTAAGTCATCCAACAGTCTGGCAGTCAGGGCTGCAAGGAGAGAAAGGTGTGTTTGACTTCCTTCAGGCACTGGAGCAATTAACATAGCTCTCCTATCCTGGGTGACTGCCTTACCTCATCTATATACAGAGTGATGGGGTTTGAAGTTATAACAGGTACTAGTAATTCCATCTTTCTGAAACTAGGCTTTCATTCCTTTGCCTTAATTACATACGATGAGAAAAAGGGTTGAGTAAAAATGGTTTGTTCAAGAATGTATAACCATAAAATGTTCATTCTTAAGTCAAACAGTACTTTTTTTCAGCATATTTTGCTTTGGTGAACAGATTTACAAGTAATGTTTCATGTAATTCCATTTATAATAAACTTTTGGTGTTCACAGAATCATAGAATGCTTTGGGTTGGAAGGGATCTTTAAAGTCTAGCCTCCCTGCAGTGAGCAGAGACATTTTTAACTAGATCAGGTTGTTCAGAGCCCCATCCAACCTGGCCTTCAATGTTTCCTGCTCACTGGGCACCACGTCTCTGAGCAACCTATTCCAGTGTCCTCCACTTCACTGTCTGCTGGTTTTGACCATGTAGTCTTACAGTCTTCTGTCACTTTTTTTTTTTTTTTTTACTAAATGGACTAAGCAAAATTGGGTTCTCTGGAAGTACATTTTCCACCACCATATAACTTGCACTGCTTTTCTTCTCTTAAATAAACTGCTTTCAATACAGACTGTTTCCTTCTCTTGTTCCTGCCTTTTTCAGCAAATCCAGCAACACGATTGCCTTTTCCTTCCAATATCTCTTCTCCTGACAGCAACTAGAGCACATTGTTTTTATGATATCTACAAAACAGAACAATTTGATGTAGCTATCCTGTCTTCATTCATTTCTGAAAAGCTAAAAGTTACAATCCCGTTTTTCAATCTTTTTAATTTTCCTGTCTGTTCAATCATTTCCAAGAAGGAAAAAACAAATAAACAATCAAATAACTGCATTGCTCCTTGGTCACCATTTTAAAGTAATTAACTGTATTAATGTTACATAAAATCATGGAACTGTCAGCTTTTTTGTCAGTAAGGGGTCAATTTCTTAAAAGTACAGAACATGGGATGTGAACACAAAACCTACTTTGAAAACACCAACTATTTCAGAGGTATAAATCATTAAAATATTATTTATTCTTCTTCTAATCCCTGAGTGTTATATTCTTCTACCAATATATGAAGTCTCATATCTGTACTTCAGTCATCCCATCATTCTGATTTTAGTGAAAGTATCACAGCACATTGTCATGGTAAATTTTTTCATATATATATATTTTCCTCTTATTTCTTGACTTGTCTACAACAGAACCAGTGGAACAAGGTCACTCTAAGAGTAATAAAGGTAGAAAAAAACAGCAATAGTAGTAGCAGAAAAAGGCCATGTGCAAAAAAAAAAAGATTATTGCTGCCCACTGATAGAAACACCCAATGGACAATAAACTGCTAAAAACCCATTACATTTGATCAGATTCTAAAATGTAGACATCCATCAAAACAAGTAGAATACACTCATTTCTTGGGCATGACTGAAAAACAGGCTTAGGATGAAATTCACCTTGAGCAGATTTTTTCTTTTCACTAGCCTATTGCTCTCCAAAGGACATGCAAAGTGATTAGCACAAATACGGCTGTCCACTTTGTAAATGCCTACAGGTCAGTGAAAAAATCTCACATAAAATATTTTCTTTGAGGATAAAGGAAGATGGTATAATAACAATAAGACAAAAATAGGGTAACATTCTCCTGGATCTCAATGTCTGCGTGTAACTCGTTCCATCTTTTAACTGCAAAAAATTCCAGGTTGTTGAAATGTGCTCAGATGTTAACCAATATTAAGCAACAGCCACAGGCAAAAATGCAGGAGCTGTGACTAGGTATAACCAGGAAAACTCTGAAGTGCAGCTATATATCACTAAACATATGGTAGATTGTAACATATTAAGTCTTTCCATTCAGTAGTTTCTAAAGAACCACATCTTGCTAGTGCATCACTAGTACTGTGGAGATGGACACCATCAAACTTAAGTCTATTTTTAGCAGATAGCAGTTTGACTACAAGTACTTACATTTTATATACTTATGTAATGTGTAAGTATTTAATACTTAAAATATTGGTTTATATAAAAATAATATAATAATATATGATACTTTTTATATATTACTTACAAATAATTAATATGAAGTAAGTTTTTTGTTGTTGTTGTTTTTCTTTATACACTACAGAAATTTATTAGCTACTTTGGTGATACGGGTGGAATTCATCACCAAATGCAGACAGTGTACAATCCATACCCAACACTCCTTTATACTCAGTGCTGAGAAATAGTTACTGTCACAGTATCGTTCTTTTCATCCCAGGTCGATACTTAGAATAAGTCAGTGATTTACTTCCTAGAAATTCCCACTTCTCTCCATTCACTCTAAAATGAACTTACGGTGAGCACCTCGGGTTACTCACACTGTATGTATGTGAAGTTAGAACAGAGGAGTATCAGCAACAATGACCAGTCAGTTGCTAGGGCTTGTTTATACTACCTGGAATAGCTTCTATTCCACCTAAAAAGATGTTTAACAGAATATTTGATATGGTTTATAAAATACTTCATAAATTTAAGCCAAAAATTTTAGTAATTCATATTTCTGCAGCTGACTGTGTTCTAATCCATGTCTATCATGAAACCAGTAATAAAGTCACAATGAGAGCAATAGGAAGCCCAGCATTAGCACAACAGCCGAAGTACCAGAACGAATGCAATCTTAGCTCGCTCATCATATGAATCAAGTCATCAAATTAACATTTGTCAAACAGCTGAACAAAAAACACTTTTAAAGTCAGAAGTATGATGAAGACATACAAGTATGTATCAGTACATGTTTCCTTCTTTCCCTTTCCATGATACAAATTACTTGTTCTCACAAAAGTGACATTTCCAACCTAAATTTTAGGACCCTCAATGAAGTAGCTTTGCATATTCAAATTTGGAAATACACTTATATTACTGTAGATTAAAACATTTTGGTCAGGTGGAAATTAAAAAAGCTTTAATAATATTAAATCTGTTACATTAAGTGAAAAGCAATTTTATCTCACAGCTTGCCATATGCAGCTTTGCACATTTGTGTGTTTTCTACATTATGATACTTTCATCACAGGTTTACAGCACCCGCTGTACCAAATCCTCATCCCAAGATCCAGAGTTGGATTAAAAATTAGATATTCCTGCAGTTAGAAGAGAAAAAGGAACTTTTTACATCTGCCTCAACAATTTCACAGCTAAAAGGGTCTCTATAGTACTGCACTTCACTCTGCTTTCAAAGAGAATGTGGCATTTGTGGTTGGCATTTTTTTAAGTATTTGGCATGCTGCGTGCCATTTGACATTCTTAAGCTACAGAAAAGCACAACTGTTCAGACCAGCAGCTTTCCTTATGCATAGTATGTCATGAGTTACACAGTGAATCACACTGTCACCACAAAACTGACTATACATAACACAAGCCATATAAACTTCATCAGAAAATTTGGATTGGTCAGCCTTCTTACTGTCTAGACAGAGCACTCATCTTTAATTCCTTCACCTTCCTCCCCAGTACCTCTGCATATGCAGACAGGGATAACTCTTGTGGAAACCCTACCTCTGTCATGTAGATTTTGCCAAATTCAGGTCTTGGAGAGCAGAAAAGTTCACACTTCATCAGCTAAATGTTATCTACTACATATAGTTGAGCTTGTTCCCCGATGCTATTATCTGCACAGAGCTGTTACCCTGAAGGTGAAGGACATATAAAACAGGACAAATCTGCTATACAATCTTTTGATCAATTTTGTAATAGTGTCCCAGGTATTTAAATTAAACAAAAGTTAGTTTCTGACCCATCTGCTGTAATATCATGTATTTATGTTGGCCTCAAACTCCTAGGTTTGGGCAACTATTTTTCATTAGATGTCAATATTATTAACGAAGTGCATCTGTAAATATAGAACAAAAATAAGAAGTGGGACTTTATGTAGGAAACAGCACTTGATTTTTTTTCAGGATTTAGGTAATTTTAATTTTTCATTAGTAAAACTGCTGCAAAGGAGACACTTTCAACAAAAAAAGGCAAGACTGCAGGCCACCAAGAAACCATGTATTAGCAACACTGTAACTCCAGAATCCCAAAACTCTGCATGCTGGGTTCCTGCTCAAGGCAGAAATTTTACCCTGATGTTACACCAGCATTTTAACCATGGTTGCCCTGCAGGGCTTTAAATAAAGGTATCTTTATAAGACATTACCAGTAACTGACAATTTTGTACTAAAACCATAGTGGTTCATTACTTAACCCTCATCCTGCTAATGCCACACTAGAAATATTATTCCTCATTTTTCTTACCATGAATAATATATATTGGTAGCACTTAAATAATGCTTGGTGATCAGCATAAAATTACTTCGAAAATATAGTAATTCTACATATCTGAAAGCATTGCATTTTTTTTTCCTGATTTGACTGCTAACTCCAAAATGCACATCACTCTCAGCTCGCTGACAAAAACATCACTACCCCATCAGCATACTGAATCCAATTTTGTCTTTTCAAATTTCTTAACTGAATATAAATAATGTTAACTTTTGCTATTTTCATGATACTCAAAGGAGTTCTTTAAAGCATTTTTAAAAGGCTTGTAATTTGTTTGTGCATTAAGTGAATCAATGGACAAGTAAATCAGTTCTTTGTAAGGTATCAATGGAAAATGTACAATGTCTAAATGCGTTTCCTTAAAAAAACCCACAGTATCTTTGTTCCTTTTCTCCTCCCCACCTCCAGCATTACCTTCTTTTTTTTTTTTTCTATATCTGCTATAGAACAGTTTCCCCAAGAAAGGACCTGCATTTCTGTCAATCAACTTCAAAATTCTGCTTAGAGTAAAATATGCTTATTGTAGTAACACCATGCTTTTCTGTGCATATATACGCACACATGGGGAGCCAAGAACCCAGAAGACAGAAAGTATCTACCAACTTAGATATATTTAAGAATTCATTGCCAATAAACATTCTAAAATAATTAAATTCTAAATCCACACTTACATCCTAGTGATCCTCACACAGTTCTGACCTCCCATTAAGCTGTGTATGTTACTACTAGTTATATTCAAATGTATGATTAAATCATGGAATCATAGAATAGTTTAGGTTGGAAACAACCTTTAAGATCAAGTCCAACTATTAGCTCTGCACTGCCAAGTCCACCACTAAACCACGTATCTAAGTATGTGCTTTAAATATTCCGTTTTATCCCAAAGGAAGCATTTAAGCAATACAGTATTTTGCACACACTAGGGGAGAGTAAAATAAATGGTGTATGAATAGGAGAATTTCTGTGGAAAAAGTTACATAGGCTATTAGATTTGAAACAGTCAATGTATTTGAGATTACAGAAATAATTAAAATATAGACATTTTCCAACAAATGTAATACCTCTATACTAAGTAAATTATCTACACTTGAAAACCTCGTAACGTACAATAAAAATCTCACACTGGAAACCTCGTAACATACAATAAAGATCTCAAAATACAGAAAATCCACAAAGAAGAAAAAGACATCTATTTCCAATCATATTTTAATTTCTCATAGTGACCAGTACTTTCTGGAAAGTGTATTAAAAGTAGAGTTTTGATCACAAATTTGCACTCACTAAGTTTAACGTTATTTGCATTATTATTAAAAAAAAAGAAACCCATGTCTGTTGTCATACTAAAAATTTAAATTTAGTGCATTCCCACTCAAACAAATGATGGGCAAGAGGATATTTTACATACGAGAAATGTCTCAAATTCATACAATTGCCACTGCAAATTTTTAAGCACTACTGTCTATTGCATTTACAATAAAAATATTCTGATTGTTCTTACAGAAGAGTAATTTGCTACCTTTATTTCTAATAAGAAATTTTAAAAAAGTACTTTAATTCTAAATGGAATCAAGTATCTATCCATAAATGGTATTATTTCAATGCTAGTAATTATATCTTATGCTTCCATTAATTTAAGAAGTTCATCTCTTTAAGGAACTCTCTGTAGACTTGCACTTTCTACAGAAGAAGAGGTAATTGTATTTGTTCATCTTGCTCATGGACACACTGATCACGTCTGTCATTCCTTCCCATAAGACCTAATAACCTGTATTTTGTCTTATTATAGTCAGGTTTCCAAGGTAGTTTTCCATTCTTGAAATATTCTTACTAAAAAACCCAAACACACTTCCTCAGAATACTCTCAGTCTTTGGAATCATTTAAAAATTCGAAGTATGAAGTTGCTATGTAAAACATAAGCCTTTTGTTTGTGTAAATGTGTTGACCTTTTAGTTCTCTGTATGTCTGTATTATTAATCTGGCAATATTCTGCAAATACAGATTTTGATTAAATAATCAGTGAAAACAACTTTAAAATATTCCTACTAATAATATGTAAACCTCCTTAACATTTATCATTAAAGTATTTCTGCTGAACATTAATAAGATGGTTTTGAGCAGATTCACCCCCTGCACAAACATAAATTGATACTAGTTTAGGAAAGAGATTAAATTCAAAAGTGACAGAACTGAATTCAAATAAAAAAATTAAAATACTACTGTAGAGGTGAAAAGCAAATAATAAAACTTATTTTCAAATAGGGCACTCATAAATTACACTATACTCATTCTTAAAAGTACAGCTTCCTGACTTTTAAGTATATTGCTGATTTTCCAATACAAACATGGCAAAAAATGTGAGGCAAAACTAAGAGACCAATTAGCACAGTCAGTGAAACTTCAATGTATTCATCCCTGTAACTGACTTAAGAGCCAAGTGTTTTCCTTGCAGCCTAACACTTATGTTTCTAATGTCTTTCTCGTGAATCCCAGTAAATGTATTAGAGAAAAGGCAGCACTGGCTCAAAAGTCCATCTAGCCCAACTAGTCTAGTTTTAGCACCTTTCAAGTATCTAGGACATTAAAGGAAGAACATGAGCGTCTGCTTAAAGTAGAAAGTAACAGCACACTGAAACACAAATTCTAACTGCACTATTTTGCTAAGCTTTTATTAATTTTCCAATATTCCACTTTTCATTTGAAGAGCAATAAACTGTATAAAGTTTAATAAACTATGCATCACAACAAGAAAATGATGCCATTTTTTAATTTTAAGGAATCCTATACATTGTAACAATGGTGTCATTAAGTATACGGAGCAGTATATGAAGCCGAATATCCTAGTTCTGACAGGACAAGCTAAAAATCAGAAAAGGAGACAAAGCATAAAATGCAGAAGGAATTGTCATACTGCTTCATCAGCGGGAATATATAAAGCAATCTGCTCTTCTATCCATGTTTAATATCCCGGTGGGCAAGGCATATAATATAATCCAAGAAGAAACAAATAAACATAGGTATTACTACTGATTTATTCAACCTGCAGCTTCACTTTATAATTTAACTGCTATTTGGAAGAAAAGCAAAACCCATTTTTTAATTATTATTCTGGCTTGAAATAGTTCAGTAAAACTTAAATAGTACCATAATTCTCAGAAAGCCAAATTCTGCATCTTGTAAGCAAGAAACAATTATAAAACTTCAAAAGAATGAAAAAATAAATTCTTATCTGCCCATCATTAGCTTATACTCATAAAATTTTCCTCTGAATAGCACTTACACTTTTTAAAACAAATTCTGTAATATATAAGATTTTTATGAAACTCTGCCTACTCAGAAAGACCAACTGATAAAGTGTAAATAGTAAATAGCAAATATTCAAAGTAAAACAAATAATACTAGCAAAATCAATTAAGAATTTAGTCAGTATCCACTGTAATATTTAAACAGAGTTGCCAAGTCAAAAAACATGACTCTAGTGATATCATTTTTAAACAGCAATAAGTAAACAGTATGTCCTCAGCATTGCCTAGAAAGATGTATTTCAGGTAGTTAAGGAACAATGGCATCATATAGTACCTTCCATTGCCCTTTTAAAGAAGACTTTACAACTTCCACAGGTAAGTACTCCATAGTGGCAACCAGAAGCCTCATCACCGCAGATGAGACAGATCTTCTGGGGTAGTGATTCAAAACTGTATTGAGAACTTTGGCTGGTTTCTGTATCTGGCCTTCAAAAGAAAAAGAATTAAGAGAAATGAAATATCTAGTTTTGCAACAATTAACTACTTACCTGTATTAATCAGTTTTATATTAAAAAAAAACCCCTTCCTTTCAAAATTTGCAATCAAGCAAAAGAAGGACAAGAAAAAGCAAAGTGTGGTTTCTTTTTTGCTTGAGGGTTTTGTCTTTACTACAGAAACAACATTGTAACATATGGCTACTCATTAAACAGTAAAGTGATGGGCAAAAGCCATAGCTGTGTTTTCATCTGCTTTAGCTAAAAAACGCACAATCCAGAAACTCTTCATTAAAATGTTCATCTTCCTCTCATCAATTCATGTGAGTTAAGATATACTGACTGATACTTTTTTTCCTGTACATAGGATGGTACAGTGAGAGAACCAGACAGAAGTCAACTGAATTTCAAAAGGCTCTTTCAAATGGGAAATAACTAAGTTTCATCTCAGCTAGAAAGATCTTTGATAAACAGTTTGTCATCTCCCATTAGGCTGCAGCCTTCTTATCAGTAAATGAGCACATGAGGCTGATGAGCACATTGAGGCTATTTGCAAATTTCACAGACAATGAACAGACTTAGTTAACCACTATGATTACAAAAATAAAGGATTTTCATTGAAACTGTAGCATTTCACATATGAATTTTTGCATTTATTTCTGGTAATGCACAATATCTTAGCATGATAGTAAAGCCATTTAATTCTAACAAACGAATATAGGAGTGTTTCAGTTTTTTTATCTTAAATTTATCTGAAATTAACTGTTTGGAACGTTGTTTTGTAGAGTATTTAGGTATTTATGCATATTGTCTTGCTGTCAATGAGGATAGTCTGGACAACACTGTGCCAGAGCCGGTCACTTGCACAGACATCAGATGGCACTGACCCATCATAGCGATAAAACCACAACTTCCCCTGGAGCGTTATCACGCCAAAAAGATCGGAGAGGTGCCAGCTGCAAAGGCTCACAGAGACCTGGGACACCCAGGCGTGCACAAACAATATATAAAATGGAAACGCGGCTGCAGTTGCCGCCTAAAAACTCAGACAGGGCTTTGACGAGCAAAACTTCGCCCGTTTCTACCTCGGCACCGTCCGAGAGCCCCTCGGAGTGCCAACTCTGAGCCCCACGGAACATCCTCCGTTCCTGAGGGGAAAGCGCGAAGCCCTCCCGCGGGGTGGCGCGGCCCCTCGGCCCATACCCTCAGGGAGTGCGCCCCCGGCGAAGGGCCCGCCGCCTCCCGACGACCCCCTTACCGAACGTAGCCGAGGTAGGGCGGGCACAGCTGGGGCAAGCCCTCCTTCAGCATCGCGGCCGGGAAGCCCAGCTGCTGGTGCCCGTTGAGACCCAGGGGCGGGTAGAGGCCCGGCGGCGCGGCCGAGGTGGAGGGCAGGCTGTCGGGAGCCGCCGCCGCCGCCGGCGGCCCGTAGGCCCCGGCCAGGAGGGTGGGCTCCGTCTTGTAGAGGACGCACTCCAGCGAGGGCTCCTGCCCGGCCCGCGGGGGCTGAGGGAAGTCGACGGAGCCCGCCGTGGGGGTGATCCTGCTGGCCGGGTACGGGCTGGAGAGGCCGAGACCCTCCTCCTTGATCTTCAGAGAGGGCTGGAAGTCGCCATAGGCGAAATGCGCCTCCTTGGCGTCCGCCGAAGGGTAGACGTAGCTTGCCAGGTCCGGGGCTGGGGGCGAGGAGCGCGACCCCACGGCGCCGCCGCCGCCCTCGTACTCCGCCACGTCCAGCAGCTGCCGCGTACGCGAGGCCAGGTAGGCAGAGTTGAGCGGCAGCAGGGGCACATGCAGGTAGTCCTGCCCTGGCTCCCCCGCCGCCGGCCCCGGCCGGCCCCCGCCGTCGGGCAGCGCCGTCAGCCCGGGAGCCTCGCTCTTGGTAGCCACAGTGGGACCCTCAGCGCCGCCTCCCGCCACGGCCGGTCGCGGTCTGGTGGCGGTGGTCAGGGCGTCGCCGGCCGGCCAAAGCGGGGCGGGCCGCGGCGGGGGCTGCGTGGGGCCGGGTGCGCCTGGGACGTCTTCGCCCGCCTTCTGCGAGGGGCCGCGACTCATTGGGGCGTCGGGCGGCAACGTGGCCTCCGCCCCGAAGAAGGACCAGGGCGCCGCGGCGGAGCTGGCATGAGCCGCGGGCGCCAGGAAGGTGTCCAGGACGGTGTCCAGGGAGTCCTTGTCCGAGAGGGAGTCGCTCCCCGCTCGGTACGAAAGAGAGTCCCGGTCCTCCTCCTCCTCCTCCCCCGGCTGATGCTGCAGCTCTCCCTCCTCTTCCTCCTCTTCCTCGTCCTCCTCCTCGTCGCTGCTTTTGGGGTAGAGCAGCCTGTCCAGGGAGATGTCGATGTCCTCCGCTTCCCTGCGGAAGGGGTCTCGGTCGGGCTGGCCCTGCAGCAGGACCGCCCCGTCTCTAGCAGGCGGACGCTGGCTGTGCTCCTTGGCCTTCACCTCAGTCATGCTGGCCCGGCGCAGGGATGGACAACGGCGAGTGTCCGGCCGGGAGGGCGGCGGCAGGGTGCAGGCGGCCGGGCGGGTCCTCACATCCTGGACGTGCCCGCTGAGGTGGCGGGGCTGGTCCCGCTCACATGGCGCTGCCTTCTGAGGGGGCGGCTCAGCCCCGGACCCCACCGCCTGGAAGGGGCTGTAACGGAGCCGCAGGTGATGAAGCCTAGAGAGGGGAAACGATCGGAGCGTGTGCGGGAGGCAGGAGGAGAGGCGGGCAGGAGAATAGCGTCCCGGACAGGCTCCTGGGGAGGTAGGCGAGTTACCGCTCGCTGTTCCCCAGCTCCCCTTTTTCCTCGATTGCTTTCCGCCGTGCCCGCTCGGCCCGGGAGAGCTGGTCGTCGTCTCCACGCCCCCTCGCCCGCCCCTTCCCGCCCCCTGCACACCGGCAGCCCGAGCCCTTACCAAGGGACTGCGCTGCCGCGGCGGGGTACGGGCTTGCCCCCGCCCGATCCGCCTCCCCAACGTCCGCTCTCCACCTGCCGCTGAAGGCTGCTGCGCCACCGCTCCGTTCTGCCTCCTCCGGGCAGACGGTCCCGGACACTGCAGCTGCCCCAGCAGATTTTCCACCCGCTTCTCCTCCGCTCCGCCCGTCCCGTCCCGTCCCTCCCATCTCTCACCGTGACCGCATCCCTCTCCCGTCGCGTCCCTCTCGCCGTGCCTCAGGTCTGCGCTTTCTGGACTGTCCCCGTCTCTTGGCTTTCTTCCCATCATCGCTTTCCCACCATCACTTGTGCAGGTGCCCCGTCCTCAGGTTTCACCATCTCAAGGAGTGCAACTCTGGGCTTGTAAAAGGCTACGAACAGGTTGGGTAGGTCGCAGTTTTGGAGAGCAGAGAACAAGACAAGCTTTACTTATTTGCTGTGACGAGAGTATATTCTTCCTTTTGTCTGTTTTTCACCATCCTCATCAGACGTTCACTGTAATTTTTCAGTACTGAGCTCTGGCCCAACTCCCCTTCTGATACAGTATACGTTTTCAAGTAGCAAAGAAGCCAAGGCATTGTGAAGCACTTTATATTAAAGGACCTCAGAGTATCCTCTACACCAAGAAAGCACTACATATATTCTATAAAATGGAAAATGGGGCATTCTTTACTTCTATTTTCCCAGGGTGAATGAGAGGACATTTAACCTGGTTTACAGTGGCTGGCTAGCCAGCCTGCATATAGCAAGTTACAATCTAGCCCAAGTTAGTTCTGACCAAGAAGCTGTCACCAGCTAATTGCTGTTTGGCATTTTGTGTAAAATGCTGGCTTTGTGGCAGAACCCATCCAGTCCACTAAGACAATTAGTAATTGGAAAAAAACCACAACACTTAATATAATTTGCATTATATAGCAGTCTCAGAAATGAAACCTTTGTTGAAAGATGCAAAGAATAAATTAACATAGGAGTAGTCCTTGTGACTGAGTAAAATTGGTATATTTTTGATTCATAGACAAATGTGCACTGTTACATGCTTGTTTATCTGTAACATGCTTTTCAGAAAAGACTTCTTTTTTCAAAAACTGATCACCACAAAATAGTTGCTTCTGTTATTCTACTTTCAAAATATTTTTCAAACTGAAAAGGACAGCTTCTCAGGGAGAAAATCATAACTTTTTGCAATTATTTCAGTTCTCAAAGCTAATGTCAGAAATCATTCAGGACAAGTTTATAGAAACAGTGGCTTCACATAAAACTTATTCCATGTGATGTGTACTTTCTATGTTATTCTTGGCAAAATTATACTGGCTTATAGACTGCTTTGGGAGTCTGCCTTTTATTCCTTTAAGAAGTAGGAGGAAATATTTCTTTGGTTTTTTTTTTTTTTTTTGTTTTGTTTTTTTTAAAGACTTATGGCATCATGATTGTGAGAATAACTAACATTTAAAAATTAGATGTCATATAGGTACCTCTGTATACATTCAGGACGTTCAACAGAATGATACACATCAAAGTACACTTGTTATGTATAGGAGTATTTTTTGAACAGCAGTGTCTCACACTGTTGATGTTGCGAGAAAGAACAGTTTGACCATGAAGTAGCAAGAATCAAAGTTGTATTCATAAAACTGAAACTGATGTTAGAAGAATGCTTTCAAAAGGCCCCATCCAATTCTGTTATGACATGACATTAAAACAAAAAAAGTCCTTAAAAAAAATCCTTCTCTGGCTACTGAATTTCTGGTTGTTTTTTGGGTTTTGTTTTTTTCGAGCCACAGTATTTGTCCCTTCTCTCAAGCCTTCCTTTTCTCAGAAGAGACAGCAGTTCATCTCCAGGACTGTTCATCTCCATACTTGTTTTGGTTTTCCCCTGGTGTTTTCATGCTTAGTCAGCTCATCATCATGCCTGTTGCCACCGTCTTACTTCCTCATTTCCCCTTGCCCAAGTGCAGGCAGCATTCATGGCCCGCATCTTTACAGAAATGTGCTCCAAAGACCTGTTTCCTTACAGTCACTTGCCTCTTTACAATTGTTTCAGGACTAAGAGAGGCAGGAAGCCACAGATGGCAGGAATAGGGGGGATGAAAAAGGAAACAAGACCAACTCGCTGCTGCTAATGACTTTTCTGCTAAAGTTCTACATTAACAAGGCCATGTGATTGTGAATACCTGTAAATTCACCAGAAATATAAATGTTTACTACTTACATTATTTGTCTAAATCTTAGCAGTTAAATATTGTTCAGGTTTTCTCTTGTCCTTCCTAATTTCATTTTTATTACCTGCCAAATACAGTCAGTTCTCTAACAGCAATGGTATTTATGATGAATTGCCTTGTTTAAGTTGTCATTATTCAAGGAAAACATTTTAGGTTCTTTAATAGATTTATTAGACTTTGATTTACACTGCCTTCACATAGTTTTTATGAACTTCTGCTATTTTTTTTTTTTTTTTTTTTTTCTTTATATGATTCTGTCTATATACCTTCACACTCCATCTCTGGAAGTGTTTAAGATCAGGTTGGATGGGGATTTGAGCAATATGATTTAGCAAAAGATGTCCCTGCCCATGCCAGGTGGGTTGGACTAGATGTTTAAAGGTCCCTTTCAAACCAAACCATTCTATGATTCTGTGATTCATTCGTTTGCTTTGCTGTCAGATTTTCTCACATCATTTGGATGCTTCCCTTTATATTGCTATGGTATCACAAGTTTTTCAATAAGAACATTTCAAAGTATACCCTATCAAATATCTTGACTTTCTGATGTTGTTATAATTTATTCATTTTGATTAATAAATTAAAAAAAAAAAAAAAGAAGTGTTTGTGACAACCACCATTACAGGAAAACAGTTCTTCTTGTGGTATTTTCCCAGCTAATGAATGGCTTCATTTACAAGACACTAGAACTGAAACTGACATTTTCAATTCAGATCTAACAATGATAATTTTTTTTAGCATTCAGTAAGCTTTTGTTGAATATAAAAAAAATCAAGAAGCAAACAGTATGAATAGGTTTGTACTTCAGAATAGACCTACTTTGAATGAAATAGTAGAGCATGGGAGAGTTTGATTAATACTGGTGCAGTTTTTAAATCCAGATCTTGCAAATATAATATTTGAGACCTCAAATTATTTTTATCTCTAGTTCCTTGCTCTGATCAAAAACTGCAGATGAGTAAAAGCTGCATTTCACACACATTCTCAGCTGTCTTGCTTGTCAGCACAATTGCTGTGTAAAATGTCAACAGGAGTAGTAATAGAATTATACAGAGAACTCTCTTACAATTGCAGCATTACAATTGCTGTAGATTTGCATTTATTTTTTTAAGAAGTTCATGAGTGGTTTTTTTGACCATTTGGACATTCAGCTGTACACTTTTAAGGAATAACAAATTTTGATAGACCCTTCAAATTATTTCTAATGTTTGTTTAAATAAAAAGAAAAAATGCAGTATGAGAAACGAGACAAGTACACAGCCTCCTCAAACACTACCACGAACCTTTTCTATGACCACCTTGAAATAATCTTGAAGCATGGCCTGAAACTTGACAAAATCTAAGTTCCAGTTCTCAGACTAAAGTGTTCCATTTGTCTGTCAAGAGCACTCCATATAAACAATGTCATAAAGTTACTGACTTAATGTTTACATCTGGGAAAACACAGTCTGATTACACTAGAAAACCTCAATTTCTTATTACATACAGACCTTTCTTATAGTTATGTACAGACTCTTTGAGAACAGAGCTTAGAAGCTAAAAATAATGTGATTTTTTTAAAAATTTTTTTACAGTTAATCAATGTCTGACCATTGTACTACAGCTGTTTAGGATATGATACAAGAAAAAATGTGATTCACTTTTTATAAACTAAGGAGGAGAGATTATCAGCTTTAAAGAGTTTATGAGCTCGTGGTCAAAAAAAAAAAGTCATCTTGCAGAAAGAGAGGTGCAGAAGCTATAGGAGATGCTTAAAGAGTTATGCTTCTATCACAGAAATATTTGTTTTCATGTAGAGGACCAAAAAAAAGTAGTAATGTCATGCAAATAACAGCACATTCTTGATATGTTACAGGTCTTGGAGATGTGCGCTTCTGTGGTTGCACCCCTATTCTATAAATATTTAGACCCCTAGTTAGCATGCTAAATTTTACTTAAATTAGGATTCTAGTAGACATTCAATATGAACTTCTCAGACATCATAAATTTGAAGTACCAGCTAAGTCATGAAAGCACTTAATACTAGTGGTGTGGTCTGATTGTAAATGTTCACATCTAAGCCACTTCTGTAGTCATGTAAGAGTCATAGATATCTGTGGGAACAGTTCAGCTCATCTTTTGGAGCTCTTCAGAGACACTTAATGTCTTCTTATTAAAGATATAAAGGACTTCTGTGATTAGAAGCACTCTGATTAAGAACCATGATTTTTTGACAGTGCAAAGTCTAAGATCAATGTTTGAAGAGGTCTGAATAGAGTCCTAAATCCTTATGATGCAGTATCAATGTGCTCTACTACAATGATTAAAAACATTATAGGAATCATAGTTTTGAAAACTACACATTAAGCATACTTTCTTCACCCCTAAGCAAGGGCATGCTGCAATGCAAGTCATCTCTGTGGTCTGTTTTCAGGTGTTTTGCTAGCTTTAAATAAGCCATCCGATTAAAAAAAAAAATCAAAATTGTTGGGTTACTAAACACAAGGGTGTCTTGTAACAAATGTAAATGCAAAAGGGAGCTGCAAACAGCAAGGTATGCAGCAAAGAAAGTAGGCAACAGAGTTGTAAAAGGAGATAAGAGAAAGGAAGCTAATCACATTCCTACTACATTATTTCTTGCTCTCAGGTGCTAAAGTTGCCACAAGGATATCATAGATACAGGAGGTGAAGTGGGCTCTGAGACACTTTTATCTTCAGAAATTGTCCTAAGGAGGGAAATGGGTATTGAGATTTATTCACAAAAGCAATAGCTGCTCTGGAGACAGAAGCCATATATTTTATTTATTGTTCTTTGTGTGTTTATACTTTGGCTACTCACTGTATTGCCAAACATAATATGCATGTAGCTGAGAAAATAAGCAGGGGCATGAGAACTGAGAAATGCTTTCTGGTTTTATGCTCTACAGAGAATGTCATCAGCTGCTGGATGACATCCCAAAAAAGTTTCTTGAATATTTTTTCCAATGGTTTTCAGTGAAAATGTCATCTCAAGTTGTCTCAGGGCACATGCTATGTATACATCTCTCAAGGCCTAGATAGGAAACCTTTACACAAACCCACCATGTTCCTCAAAGTGACTTTGTTGCCATGTTGTTTAGCCTTAGGACAAAGAAGTAAAGTTTGCTTTATATAAAATATGGTATTCAATGATCTGTATATATGAAATGCATATTTCATATAAATATGTAAGGTGTATACAGACAATTGAACCAATTGCTGCTAGGTGTAATGAAATGACTCTCAGCAATTTAACATTCATTATAGTGTATTGCAACAAGTCACGTTTGCTATTATAACCAGTTATAATAAACAGACCTCAGTATTTCTGAAGTTCAGAAAGAAGTAGTCAATAAATTTTCAGAAGTATTAAAATTACTATCCTGATTACATTGTAAGTCCTGAATAATCATAGAAAAGAAGATAAAAACTGACGCAACAAACTGAAACAACCTTAGGAAATTTACAAGTAAATCTGGAGATCCAAATTAATGTGAAAATGCATTCAACACAAAGATAAAACAAGGGTTGAAGCTAACCTTGGCACTTTCTTAAGAATTCATCAACTGGATGATTTAGACCTGACCTTGGAGTTGAGCCACACTGTAAGTGGAAATAGGTATGATTTTCTTTTGCTTTTGTGTAGCCTTTACTGCCAACTTCAATTTTGTAAAAGACATCCTTCCTATGCAAATTCAAATTGTTTTAGCAAGGGTTAATCTTGCTTTCTCTATTACATTCCCATGTTTATCATCCTGTTTCTACTCACAGGCTAATTTCCCACCAGGGACTTGGTTGTCCCATGAAGTCTCAAAGTTGACTCCTTATCCTTAGAATATTCAGAGACTCCTCTCATTTATCAGTTCATTTTCATAGTCTCAGGTTAAAGGCATGAATTAATTTCTGTATGAAATACAGTATTAGTCAATTGTGTCATACTTAATTATCCCCAAATTAATGGAAATTGCTAAATAAGATCATATCAAGCACATACAAAAATAATCTGAATTTCTTATCTTGCTGTGTCCCCTCACTGTTAGGTAAAGACTAAAACATACCTTAAATTGAACTATGGAAGTTGTCTATCATTATCTGGACTTCTGTAAGGCCTTTTACACACAACGTTGTTGTCTCTAAATAGGAGAGACACAGATTTGATGGGTGGAATGTCAGTGTATAAGGAATAGGCTGGATGGTCTCATCCAGAGGGTAATAGTCAATAGCTCAATGTCCAGATCGAGATTAGTGACAAGTGGAGTCCCTCTGGGGTCCGTACTGGGACCAGTATTATTTAATATATTCATCAATGCCGTAGACAGTGGGATTGAGTGCACCCTCAGCAGATGATACCAAGATAAGTGTTGTAGTTGACTTGCCTGAGGGATGGGATGCCATACAGAGGGATCTGGACGAGACTGAGAAGCAGGCCTGTGTGAACCTCGTGAGGTTCAACAAGGCCAAGTGTAAGTTCCTGCACATGGATCAGAGAAATCCTAAGAACAGAGTTTCTGCAATGAGTGGATTGAGAGCAGCCCTGCAGAGAAGGACATGGTAGATGAAAAGCTGGACACAAGCCAGCAACGTGCACTTGCAAAACAGAAGGCCAACCGTGTCCTGGGCTGCACCAAAAGTACAGCTAGGCAGGTCAAGGTGATTCTCCCCCTCTACTCTACTCTGGTGAGACCCCACATGGAGTGACATCAGAAGCTGAACACCTCTCTTATGAAGAAAGGCTGAGAGAGTTGGGGTTGTTCAGCCTGGAGAAGAGAAGGCTCTGGGAAGACCTTATTGCAGCCTTTCAATACTTAAAGAGGGCCTATAAGAAAGATGGGGACAGTCTTTTTAGGAGGTCATGTTGCAGCAGCTCAAGGGTTTAATGGTTTTAAATTGAAAGATGGGAGATTTAAAATAGATATAAGGAAGAGGGTTTTTTGCAGTGAAGGTGCTGAAACACTGGAACGGGTTGCCCTTAGAATTGGTACCTGGAAACATTCAAGATCTGATTACCTGATCTAGTTAAAATGTCCCTTCTCACTGCAGGCAACTGGGACTCGAGGCCTTTTAAAGGTCCCTTTCAATCCAAAGTGTCCTATGATTCTATGAAAGCTTCATCTGCTATATAACAAATTTCCAGAGAGTTTTGGTTCTTACGGAGTTCCAGGTAACTTTATTTACTCTTTGGCTGTTCTCCTACATGTTGTTCCAGGTCCAACTCTGTCTATTGGTGCCTAACAAACCACACAACTTTCCCCAGACATATGCTAGGAAAGCAGAGAAGCCCAATGTACCTGTACCTAGCTGCATGCTTCTTGCACAAGTGTTTGTGCAACAGGAGGCAGGGAATTGTAAACTTTCCATCTCAAAACAATGGCACAGGCAGAGTTAGTTTATACTCCAGAGTAGGCTGCTCAAAGCACTTGTGGAGACTCAAGTGCCAACATTTGCCTGATTCATCCTTAGCTGGACTTTAAGTGGTGTGGGTGTCCAGGTGTGGGCACATTGCTTTTTTCACATTTCTATAGATGAACTGACTTAAAATAGATTACTCTTGGGTGACAAAAGAGGGATCAAAACCAAAAGCTCTGTTAAAATTTTATATTAGGAAAAATTATGTGAAGTCAATAACTGTAACACAACTTCCAGCAAAAAAAGGACACTGCTTTGCACTGATGTCACTTGAGATCCAGATCTTCTTTTTTCTTTCTTCTTTTGCATTTGTTTGAATCAGAAAGTTCTTGGGTTCTTCATTTAATTATGTAATTTTTATTTTCTAATTAGAACTCACCAATAAAATTATTCAAAGTTTCCAAACTAAAACTTTACTTTTCCAAGATACATATCCCCCTTTGACATGTTATAATCTATAAAGTCAATGCCACAGAATAAATCTCAAAAATTGTTCTAGCATTCTGTAAAATCCAATATTGTAATAAAGTAATAGTCTGGCATATAAAGAAAGAGAAATGCAATTATGCCTTTCAAGACATTCTTCGTGTGTTAAGTTACACCATGTTATACCTCTGCTATGAATCTTTGTTGCATTAGATGCAAGCTTGCTCTGTTTTGTAAATTAAATACATTTTTTAATTGTTGATCATCCTGCCTGCCTAAAGGTCAGACCAAGCTACTTTCTATATATGAATGAGATGCATTAGTAAAAATTCTGCTGTGAGAACATGCGGCTACATTGACAACAGGAGTTAGGCTCCAGATGCTGGATCGAATCTGTCATACTTTCTGTGTCTGTAGTCTGATCCTTAGTACACATCTGTTCTCAATACAGTACTTATTTAAACTTCCTGTTGTAATGCTAATTTCCATTTAGCTTTTTAACTGCACTTTCTAGGACATACTGTTACCTTAAAAATGAGCCCAGAATACAATGACTAACAAATGTACTGAATTCTTCATCTGTGTTAATTTTTTTTAAATACAAAATTGCTCAGTTTTTCTTCTTGACTACACTAACAGATGCTGATAATTCACAGCAATTTCTTTGATGAATTCACCAATTTACTTGGTTAAAGTACATTGGCTTAAACAGCAGCTAAATCTGATTGTGCTATAGCTATTTGTTACTATAAGAACTTGAATTGGTTAAGATAGGATACAAGGAATTTGTATGGTGTAATAGTTAATATCTAAGCACGAAGGACTTGCTTGTTGAAAACAGGTATGTCTGTGAAAAATCAATTTTCCCCCAAATTTATAAAAAGATGTACATGTGCAAATATGAAATTTCTTGTGAGTAGATAGTAATTTTCTAAATTCAACCAGATATATAGCTTTATACTGCTACCAAACTTTCATCTAAGCATCTTTTTGATGGTTTTGTGTCATCATAAAATATATTACTATAGCAAAATAGCTCTTCAATTTTTTGTCAGTATTGAAACTGTTTTTACCTTTCCCTCTTCTGTGTGTTGACATTCTTGGCTGGGCTTTGCAGATGATGTCTTACAGTGTTCTCTGTCTTTATATTTAAGGAACCCAATTTTCTCTCTGGATAAGGTAATTGTAAATAATAACTTCTGATTTATACACAGTGCCATCCGAGGGAAAGTGTTATCAAGGGGAAGGTTTACTTTGCCTGTTCTATAATTTTAAGAATTTTAGGCAAAACAGTGCTTGTCTTCAGTTAATATTTCCAGAAATTAAATTTGCTTACTAATGGTTAAACCTTCCTCAGTCTTCATCGCTGGACATGTGGTATAAGGGCAATCTAAGGAGGAAGGCAGGAGGCCTGCACTATCGCTGCACAGCAGAGTGAAAATGTACTGTTGAAAATGGCTGAGGTACTTGGGTAAAATAAAGTCAAATTATGATCTCATGGTGGGTCAAGATAGCATTTTTTCATAATTTTTAGAGAACAAGACAGATACATGTGTGAAAAAATATATCTCTGTGGTGAAGAATGGGTTGCAATGTCATAGAATCAGAGAATGATAGAATGGTTTGGGTTGGAAGGGACCTTTAAGGGTCATCTAGTCCAACTCCTCTGCAGCAAGCAGGGACACCTTTAGCTAGATCAGGTTGCTCAAAGCCCCATCCAACCTCACCTGGGGCCTCCACCACCTCCCTGGGCAGCCTGTTCCAGTGCATATAAGGTTTAGCTATGAAGGTGTCCATGATTTATGCAATTCTGCAGTAGAAGTGCTAAGATGTGATGGAAGGTGCCCTATGATGTTAAAATTAAGCAAAGACCAAGGTACTTCACCATTTGAAAGGTGCAGTTCTATCCAGATGTTGTATAACATAAAAATAACTCATAGTATTTCCAGTTGTTTCTGAATTGGCCAAGGACTAAAGAACAGAAATATTAGACTCTGCATTTTGTATCAGATACTGGAATGCCATAAATCAGCATGGTTCCATTAGATCCAGTGAAGGAATTAAAAACTGTCAAGGGACCAATATGCTTTCATTCTCCCAGTTCTAAAGTTCCCTTAAAGCCTGTTGTTTGAGGATAATAAATAATAAATGCCAGATCATTGTTTCACAAGAAGCCTAGAAGACTCTCACGTTTATACCTTTGAGGTTGGATACTTGTCTAAATAGTAAAGTGCTCTTGAGGTGTCAGACAAAACCAGTGTTTCATATTTAGCTGACCAAAAAGGGCTAAGTTATTAAAAATTCTTTGGAAAGGGAGAATGACTTCAAATTAAGAGCAGCAAAAAGATGGTCAAAGAACAAAGAAGTGGGGATCTGCCATGTAAACACTCATTTTACACCTCAGCAGATTTTAGTTTATTACTCACTATTCAATTAAAAAAAAGAGCCAGAGTTAAGCCACAAGCCTGCTAGGAACTGATTTGTACATGGGATATTAACAGAAAGTGAAGGGAAGATATACCCCTGAGACATGATGGTTGCTCAGCTTCTTAAGTGAATCAGAGCAAATTAAATTTTATCACTGAAATTTAACATTACTACATGCCCTTTATAAATGAAATCAATAGTGAAACTTCTATAGAATATAAAAAAATAAGAGTTCACCACTTTAACTGAATGAGATCTAGAAGATCAAAAGGCTGTCTAAACTGATGTAAATTCTGGGCTGTTTAAGAGATTGAGAAAACATTATTCACTACAGAGTAAAACCTTCCAGTTTCACAAACTCTTTTTTTGTTCACCTTATAGGACAATTGGAATGGAGTTCTATAATAGACATGGAAAGGCATACAAGGCTTGGTTCCTTATGTTTTATACTAACTCAGAAGAAGGAAATTTATTCCCATCAGTAAAAAGCACAAACTTTCTAGTCCTTGATTTTGTGAAACTCTGTCTAAAATATTCCTTTGTCAAATAGCCTCATTAGTTCTGTTATGAGTTGTAGATGCTGGTGTTGTGCTCATCCCTGGAGGTGTCTGTCATATACAAATCTGAATAAACAGATTAGATATAGATTATGTTTGAGATAGGGTGTAAGCTTGATTCCTAATAGAATGCAATCAATAAATGAATATGACACTTGTTCCGAGCTATGAGAAGTCACCAGAAAAAATGGAGGGTGGATGAATAATTATTATATTAAAATATTCTTACACTTTACATATATTTTAATAAATTAGGTATTATATAAACACTTATATTATGTAGTTTTATATAACATTTAATCTAAAGGATATAAATATATTAACACATGCACCCAAATTATTACTTTGGGTTTAGGGAATATTATTACTGACCTAACTCTATCCAATGACATCCAAACTGTATCATTCCTCTCTGAGCTATTAGATTTGTCTCCTAGTCCCAGATCCCAAATTCAGAATACATGAGCAATATACATCAACTGGGGGTACTAAAATCTACTAGCAAAACAGGGAATATTTAAGGTTAAAAAATATAACCCAAGTATTTTATTTGACTTCATATCTGTTCTTATATTTGAACATTTCTCTTATCAGTAAATGCTATATTTTCCTTTAGTCTTTATCCCTAGGCTATATTGCATACCATTCTGACAAGAGATCTATTTGCTCAATCTTTTTAGCATGTTTGCTTTCTGAGCTCACTCCTCTTTCTCTCATCTTTCAAAATACAATGTTCAGTCCTGATTTTAAAGTAATGAAAAGTGATCAACAGTGAATTTGTGTGAAGATGGTCTATTACAACTGGTGGAAAATAAAAAACATGATGAGAAGCTGATGTGTTAGATGACAGTTTTCTAAAAGTCACCTATATTTTGAAAAAATTAAGTACTGCAATTTCTAGGATAGCATATGGTGTTGTTTACAAAACACTTCATCATCTGTCTAGTTATAGTCACCCTTTTACAAGCAAATGGGGAAAATGAAAAAGACCAGAACCAACATATCTGATCCAAAAGGAAATCTGAATTGGATTCACAGCTCTATGCTTTAGGCATTATGATGAAATCAAAGCAAAAGCAGTTCTTGTGGAAACAAAGCATAAATACAAAAATCAATCTCAAACCAGAAAATTATACTGACAAATTTAGATGCTTCTCATAGACTGATACATTTAACATGCTTTCTGTTACTAATGCAGGACTTCACTCGTCGGAAAAGGTTTCTGTCTCTGCTATAAGCCTCGGTCAGCAAATGTTCCAACAAGTTAGCAATCATTCAGAAAGGATATGAAGAATGTTCTATTTCACCAGAACATTAAAAAGCTTTCAAATAGTACAGAATGCAATTACCTAAATAAGAACCAGGTCATAGCACTAGAACTGCTGTCCTGACCCATGCAAAAGCAGCAGTTTTGTTTTGTTTTGTTTTTTTAATGGTGACTGATATTAAAGATGTGATATAGTGACTCAGCAGATAGGTACACTGTGCAGGAGGGAGATGGGCAGGAGAATCAAAAGTAATTTTAAGGAGAAAATTAAAATTATGAATTAAGGCTTGTAGTTGTGTTTTTAGATATCTATCACTCTCAGGCCCTGTACAATCACTAGTTCAGATTTATGAGGACAAGGAGCAAGTAATCAAGAGGTAATTTAGTCTATCATAACAGTAAGGAAATTCAACAAAGACTTTTATTTCCCTTTAGTTTAATGATGACTCAGTGTAGACCATGCTCTGAGTTTTGAATTTTTGACAGTTTGGGGCAATTGTGAAGTGACAATACTTTTTTCTTAGACTGAGCTTGTTGCTTTAAAAAGACAAGAAATGAACCTCATTAGGAACTGCACTTTCTTATCAAAGGTGGTAATCTTAAAGTTGATCTGAACAAAACTGCCCAAGCCTTTGTTGGATGCCATAGTTTCCTTTTTATTTTAAATGTTTCATAGCCTTTGTTACAGCTCATCCACTTTGAGAAGTGGGAAAGCAACCTGCTGGTTATGGAAATGGAACTCATAGACCAGTGATTATGTGTCAGGATTCACAGCACATGTTGAAAAAATACATTTACTATAATGGAAAGTGATTGTCCAAGTGTCCAAGTATTCTAATCATAAAGATTCCTGTAAGCTCTATTCATCAGGACAAAAAAAAAAAGGAAGAAAAAAAAGAAAAAGGACATCTGTCCAAACTGGTACCAGGTCTTTTAACAACACATACTGGGAGTTAATGATGTAGACTAAGCTTCAAGAAACTCCTGCACAATCTGTTTGTTGAAATAATGATTAGAAATGTATTCTAGTTTTGTGTCAATATCCTGAACAAACTGGAAAATTTTCTAGATTTCTTTGCTCTCTTCATATGAAAGGATGAATGTCCCATCAGAACTCGTGTGCAATTTCATTTTACCTAGGCTGGAATAAATATTTGATGAAAAAATAGGAAGATGCATTGATTAATTAAAACCAAAACTAAGGCTACGTCATTAAACAAACTATGAATGACATCATCCTCATAGGAGATAATGCCCTTGAAGCAAAGAAGGTCAACATCATCTTGTGATTTATGAGACTGTGGCCAGCAGCTATAGGGAAGTGACCATTCCTCATGCCCTGGTGAGACACATCTGGAGTGCTGTCAGTGCAGTTATGGCCTCCCCAGTACAAGTGAGGCAATGCTATTCTGGAATGAGTCTAGTGGAGGCCACCAAGCTAGTCAGGGGACTGGAGTACAGAACAAGAAGAGACTGAGCAAGTCGGGTTTTTTTCAGCCTGGAAAAGAGAAAGCAAAGTTGAAAACTTATCACTCTCTAGAGTTACCTGACCAGAGGTTATCAAGAAGACAGAGTTAGGTTTTTCTTGGAGGTATACAGCAATTGGAAGAGAGGCTATGGACACAAACTAGAACATGTAAAAATGCAGTTAGTCTTTTACTTTTTTAATACCAGAACAGCTTGCTCTGTAGGTTTTCTATCCTTGGAGGTGTTAAAAACTCAATTGGACAAGTTGAGAGGCTTGGTGGCCTTCAGATGTTCCTTCAAACATAAATTATAATTCTGTGGTTCTGTGACTGCCCTAACACCTGACAGGTGAGGATGGATACTAAATATACTTGAATGGAGATAAAAGCTTAATTTATTTAAAGAGGTTATACTATGTGTGCATATATAGCATATTTAGACAGTTTATATATGTGAACATATAATACATATATCTAGGCTACATGTATGGATTTATATAAATTCTAGGATAGGTAGAATGGCAATACATTACAAAAGCAATTGCCACAGTATCATTCTGGTGGACAATTTCTTGCTCCTTGCTATGTAAAATGAGTGTAATATAATCAGATTTCTGTTATCACAGATGAAGTATTTCTGTGTCAAGTCCACAGCATGAAGTACAGTAAGTTATCAGATAGAGGAAAACACAACAGGCTGTAGAGTAAGGTTGATCAGTCAAGATACACCTACCTTGTGGGGTCCAGAATAATATTCCAGGTTCTTTTGTGTACTCTAAATACATCCTGAGTTCATGTCTGGATGAGACTGTGTACCATGACTTACCTGTCTCTTTTTTTCTACTGGAAAGAAAGAGGAATGTGGGCAGAGAGGAAGCCACGGTATGAATCAGAAACCAGGACTGGGAGGCATTCCATGGGCACATTTCAACACAGTGCAGGGAACACGAGTACAACTGCCAGAAATGCCAGGTCTCAATTGGCACTAATAGACCTTTCTGACTAAGGTCACACCCAGGCTTCCTGGTGATTTCAGAACTTAAGGAAATTGCAGGAAGATGTAAAATAACCCCAGAAACTTTACTTCACTTTAAAGTTTTATTAGAGTGCTTATGTTAATTTTAGTAATGGGGCAGAGTTCTATTGTAGGAATCTATTCCCAATATTTTCACATTAGTATCTACTGGTCCAGGTCCATTATTTGTCATTCTGTATGTCCTGAATTAGCCTAGTGGCTCTGTCATTGAATCTGTACTCAAAGATTCTCACCTAGGTATCTCTCCAAAATGCAGCACAGCATTTATGGACATTTGTAGATGCTAAATGATTATTTGTTTTTGAAGGTAGCCAGTGGCTACAGTTTTTGACCTCTCCTTTGGTTCTCTCTTCTCTGAAAAATCAAGAAATATTAAATGCTTCTACTGATTTTACAAACATCTCAAAAAAAAAAAAAAACCCACCAATTTCAACAACATGTGTTGTATACAGTTTACAATATAATATTACAAATATATATATTACTAAATATAAGGGTAGAGGTTTATCTAAGAGAGGAGCACAAAGCACAGGAAAATTAGAACTCAAGATGTTAAAGGGAAACAGAACATCTGTCAAATGAAAACCAGAAAGGTCCTGTTCTTTCTGACATCAAAATGAATGGTTCTCAGTTAAAATCATACAGGATGTTCTTCCTTTTATTAATATTTCATTATTGTCTTTCTTCTTAAAGCATTACACACACAATTCCAAGAGACATTCACTAAAAAGGTCTGTTAAATATGAATTTAAGATACTAGATAGCAAAATATTTGGTCAAAGAATTGCCCACTATTTCTGAATAAGAAGACAATTTCAGAAATAGTTTCTCTGACATTTTTAATGACAATTGCCTTTTTCATTTGACTTTTATAAGTTACTTCCCAAAATGAAGAAATATTACATGCTTCTTTTCCTATTTTTCCTTTTTAATGCTTATACTAAAGAGCCTTTTGTGGCCTCACAGGCAGCTTAGTTCTCTTACCCTTCTTTTGCTAAAGTAAACAGTTGGATTTTTTTTTTCTTTTGCTTCTTCATCACACAGATGACCTGTGTTTGCTTTTGTACACTTCTCTAAGTCAAGTTTTGCATTAGACAACTGAGATTCTTTTGGCTTGCAAGAGCACATAACAGAAGCCATCAGTGAAAACTACTTTTTTCAGACTGTGACTGCACATATAGAAGATCAGTAGACATATTACTGAACAGGATGTGTTTTCCCCTTTATAAAATCCTGAATTATCAGTAAGCACATAAATGCTGACATTAAAGACAAGGGGAGTATTAAGTTTTATGCAAACTGTTTCATTTCAGTCATGTCCATAAGACAGCTTAGTTCTGAGAACTGCTGTCTGTGCCTCAGCTCCTGCGTAGTCAAAAAGATCTTTTATTGATAGACATTTGCACAAAATACACTCTAAAGTAATGTGTTGAATTCTGTCTGCTCTTCAAGATTTCAGAACATGCAATATCAGCTAATGCACATCATCTTCCAAAATTCCCCAGTTACATATTTATCTTGTGAGCTGTAAGACCTTCCAAAGCCTAGAAATTAAATGCTTTTGCAATCTGCTATTTCTTTCATTCTGCTAGCCACTTAAAAAATAACCTACTTCAAAATGTAGGCAAAAAAAAAAAAAAACAAAAAAAAAAACCCACCAAAATTAAGCAGAAGTTGTGGAAGTCTTCAACAAATGCTAACCATAGCTAGTTTTAACGTTTGTCTGCATGTGTGTAATTATGAGAATATGTAGGTGTTTTGAACACTGAGAAGATAAAATGAGCCTGTCAGGTTTTCCAGTTTTGAATGTGAGAAAGGTCAGTTGGGAGTCATTAATTTATTTTTTTTTTCCGCATTTGTACATCTGACCAAATTAAGGATCTGCTGCTTTCAGCGTCTTTTCCATAAGTCTCATCTGACTCATATCCTCTCATATGATAAGTGACATGATCCTGGTTAGAAGGTCATTTATTACATGAGCTCATATATTGAAAAGACTGCTATGTGGCAAAATAATTCTTGTCCTTATTTCTCATCAGTCATGAAAGTGTGATTCAAGTATGCTAAAGACACACTCTTTATAATAGAAATAATATGTCCCTGCTTTGATATTTCTTTATATCGATTTAGGTTTGTGATTTAAGGTTGACCTTATGCTTTTTCTTTCTGATTTTTTACATATATCATTAATCTTTGCATATTATGCAGTGTGCTGTCAGCTGCAGCTAAAAGCCTATACAGCTATCTGTCAGATCTCCTAAGGATGGGATGTACAGCTCACTGGCTATCCAAGGAAAAGGGCAGAGGTGCAATACCAAGTGAATGCAATACTCTGCTTCCTGGAGAAACCTGGCTCTGCAGGAGTACCACCAGTTCCATCATTGTGAAGCCCAAGGTGATAAGCCCTCCCAGGATGTTCTTGGCCCTACACAGGTATTACAGTTTTGGTAACTGAGTAAGAAAGAAGGAAGACTATCATAGCCAAGGGAGGGGGACTTAATGGTTTCAGGACATGTAGACAGCCCTCACACCTGTGTATCAATAACATTAACTGGAAAAGCTCTGTCCTGTCTGCTCCTATGTTTTAATCCCTCAGACCACTGCCAGGACATGTGTGAGTCCACACAGCAATTAGTACTACATTGTAAAAAACACAGACTTCATCTAGTTCATAGGGAGTAAACAACATATAAACATTGTAGTAAAGGTCTAGAATACTCAACAGCACCTTGTAACTAACTTTGACTGTCTTGTCAGTCATCACTCTCTTGTCTTCACTATTACTGCCACAAGCTGGATAGGTTGTGCTATTTTGATTACACCTGTATAAGCTGTAGTGATACCTCTGTAAGCATATACACAGTATGAACATACACAAAGCATGGGTAGGTGCCCTTGTTCATTTTCACCAACCAGAAAAACAATATACTTATCTTGTTCATATATGAGGGGAAATAAATGTTTAAGTATGGTAAAGTTTATGATTTTGAGAGCTCTGCAAGCTATATTTTGTGATTTTGGTGACTGGATTTTCTAGTGAACCTTTATTCACCAAAACGTGTGTGTGGTACTTCTTGGCCAAAAGACATGGTGTGTTTTCATCTGTTGTTTTAGAACTGCTGCTTTCACTGTTTCTTGACAGCAGTTTAGTTTGCCAAACCCTTTGGATCTGATAACATTAACTGAGAGACTGAATAAGACAGGTAGGTAGGAAATGAAGCTATAAATATTTGCAAGGTACATATTTGCAAGTGAAAGCAATGCTAACTGCTTTGGAAGCAGGATAGGCAATACACATACAATGAAGCACTCTATTTTCTTAATGGACCGTTGCACAGATAGAAATCAAATCAACCACCCTCACTTTACTATTTTTCACCAATCAGTCCAGGTCACTTATATTTTCACTCCATTTTGAGAGGGAAAATGAAACAAAACAGCATTATTGCTGTTAATCAGGTCATACCTTCATCTCAGTATCATTCTGTTACTCAGACCTGTGTGATCAAAATATTTAGTAGCAGCAGAATATATTTCTCAAATGTTAGTGCTTTTATCTGAAAGAGTCACAAAAAGCATACTAAAAGCCCAAACAGATACAGATGTATTAAGTCCATGTACAGATTTCATCATCACATGCTGCTGTGCAACATCCACCTTTTGTGAACCTCTCTGTATCAGACTGCCTCCATAATTTCCACCACATTTTCTTATCTATTTATTTGGCAGTTGCCTTAGTATCTCAGTTTGAGCTATTGGAATGTCTTGTACTTGTTTTCTTTTCTTTCTAGTGTTGGCCTGAGGAGGGGATCTGATTCTGAGATGGACAAAACTATCTGTGTTTATAACTGGTAAGGCCTCATTTTAGACAAATTTGTCTTCATATATCTCTTTGAAATTGAGAAGGCCTTCCTTTTATTACTTATTTCCTTACTTCACACAGTGCATTTGTAGTTTTGTCTGTCGTTTTGTGGTCACAAATGAGTCCTGTGCCATCTGCCATCTCTCATGGACAAACAATTGTATTTTATTTATCATTACTCATTCTTTGAGTCAAGTTTTGTGTGGTTGCTATAATTTTTGCCCCCTTCTGTCTTCTTCTGAGTGGATGAAAAAGTCTCTTTTTCCATTCCTTCTTTCTCTTTTACCTGATTTTCTGTCTGGTTCTTTTACCACCCAGCCAGCATGCCCATTGCAGCAGCAGTTAGCAACTATCCCTGACTGCCTTTGGTTTTAGTGGAATTTTTCAGGCACTAATAGTATTTTTCAAAACCTCAGGTATTCTGAGCAGGAAATGATAACAAAAGTATTTGGAAAGAGAAAAGTATTTGAGAAGGTGGATCAAAGGTCTGTTTGGGCTCCAGATTCTCTTAAAGACAGACAACACTCTTTTTTTCTTTCTTTTTATAACAGAAATGGAAGAGAAATGGTAGGGACCAAGGTAAAAAAAATGCAAGGTTTCTGTTGCATAATATTGGTAGATATGTTCCTATCTTCCTCTTCTGTGTATCTCTTTCAGTTCATGTCAGTACTTGGCATATACTCTTTTGAGGTTGTGTCTTCATGTAAACATGAAGGTTGTATACACTGCTCACGCTTCACTATTTTCTCCATTTCATAACTGCAATCACATATTTTTCCAACTACTGTTATAACATAAGCTAATGGTGGCAGCATGGGTGTTACTTGTTAATATAGAATCCTAGAAGGAAACTTCAGAGGTCATCTAGTCCAAACTCTTTGCAGTGAGCAGGGACATCTTCAACTAGATCAAGTTGCTCAGAGCCCCATCCAGCCTGACCTTGAATGCCTCCAGGGATGAGACCTCTACCACCTCCCTGGGCAACCTGTGCCAGTGTTTCACCACCTTCATTGTAAAAACTTTCTTCCTTTTATCTAGTCTGAATAGATGTGTTATTTTATCAATAATATGAAAAGAGTACCACATAAAGGACATCCCTACTGCTGGCTAGTGAGATGAATGGGACTGCCTTGTATATGCACACTGGGGACATGTAAGCTAAGCATGTCCTGGCTCCTGGCACCCACCAGGAATGGAAGAAAAGCTGACAACTGTTACCACATACACAGGAAAAAAAATTACAAAAACAAATGTTATTCTAAGCAGTCTTTTCCTGTTTTTTGACATCCTCCTTGACATGATGGCAGTTGCATCTTTGGTGCCATCCAGGTGCTATCTTTTTGGATTAGCTGATGCTGTCATTTTTTGGAGGATAAGGGAATTCCAAAACAACCCCAGGTAAAAGTAACTGAAAACTCTACACCGACAATGTCCCCATGGCCATCAGTACTCTTCTGTGTGCTCAGAAGCCTGAATACAATGTTTGGTCTCTGTCTCTTATGTACTTTTCCACTTGGCAGAGGAGTGAGCTGAAGCACTGGCCAAGTTGGCTTTGTTTCATTTGTCAACTTGTTCATGCACTAACAACATTGATAATGTCAACATGGCTTCAAGAATAGTATTTGCTAACTTGTTCTGGCTCTGAAACAACAGATTCTAAAAAACTGTATCATTTTCAAAACCCTGTATTTCCTCAAATAGAGCAGGTATAGTGCTAGCATTTTAAAACCAACATGGACACTCCTCACTAAACCAATGCAGTGTTGAACAAAACTTGGTTAACTGTCAAAAGTAGACTGGGGATCTGTCTAGCTCTTGGGCTTTATGACTAGCTTATATGTTGATTTTTTTTTGTGAGCTTGATATAGTTATATCACTTTTGTTCATGCATTCCTGAATGCAAAAAATACCAGTCCAAAGAAGACTGCAGGTAGGGAAATGTATATTTATCAATTTTAAGAGCCTGTGGGAAAAGGTGCTATCAAACTGAAAGATATTACTAATTAATATTTAATTATTATCTGTAGAAAGTGCAAGATATAATCAACTTAGGCCACCATTGGTAGTCACGTTCTTTATGTTTGTCCAGGACAATAACATCGACATGCCTGCTTTCATTACCTTGACCTTGGCTGTTTATTACATATATAATAATAGTGTAGTAAAACAGTCTTCAGCCAGCAAGGTAGGGTTTGTAAATTTTTATTTTATTTTTTTTTCCTATTATCAGACTAAAGCAGGACCCAAGAAAGAATTCATAATACATTTGTTTTTGTTGCTGTTTTAAAAATTTGGGTTTTCTACATGTATTTTGTCATTTTATATGTTTTACCTTACACCAGCTGGACATAAATTTCACCAAATGTATCAAGTGTCCCAATTAGTTTTGTGTATCAATAGTACCAATTAAACCCAATGACAATGATATTTGTATAAAGCAAAGAAGATCTTAAGGCTAACCAGTTAAATTAAGGTTTTGATAGTGTTTTAAATTGCCAATTCCTTTTCCTTATTCTTTATGATGAATATAGTAGAATTTTGATATAATTTATAAGTAGAAAACAAAACAAAACAAAAAAAGGACAGTCCTTTATGTGGGGTTTTTTTTGGGGGGGGGAGAAAGCATCTAGTCAATTTAAAATACTTTGTTGTTTAAGTGTCACCAGCCTATTTAAACTTAACATTTTGAGGTAGAGTCATATTAACAGAGGCTGTGGGAAATTTTAGGTAAGCACGTATGCTCTGCATAAAATCTTACCTGCTAATGTGTATTTGTACAAGCAGGAACAAGATGAGCTGGTGGAAGATAATCTGTAATATAATTTGGTCACTGTACTCTAAATTGTTCATTCAACAAAACTATAGAAATTCTAACAATCCTTTCAAAAAGGTGAATTTCTAGATGGACAGTAACTTTATGAATGCATTTACCTTAACTGAGCAGTCACTGCTCTATGGATGTTAATTTTCTCTCACATCTGAGAAAATGAGGAGTTAGGATGTAGTCTTTGTCACACTCAATATAATCAAAAGTAAATGCTTCATTTCTGTGGTTGAATGAGTATCCAGAGCTACTTCTTTCCCACTAATGTAGTTTGTAACCCTCCAATACTTAATATTTGAACACCATTGCCAATCAGTATTTTAATAAATCAAAAAGAAGTGACAGCCTGTATTTCTGTACATTACCCTGAATAAGAGTTTACAAACTCTTCACACAGAAGTGTAAATCACTCCAGTCCTACTCTAGGTTGTTACCAGAAGAAGTCAGTTAAACAGGTAAGAAAGTGGTTGGGCAGGGGTGGTGATGGCACTGGCAAGCTAGGTGAAGCATGGCCCAGAGGCATCTGAGGGATGTCCCAGTCATATAAGAACAGACCTGTTGGAGGAGACAAGCCTAGTGCAGAGGGAGAGGTGCAATATCTGGCTTTCATTTGCTATTTAACTGACTGTCAGAGAGTGCAGCAAACTAGGACACTGCAAACAAGGATGTGGCAGATATCGTGGCAGTTCACATGGTAGGGCACACACAGGGAGTCAGGGACACTGCTTGGGCTGCTGTTCACTGTTTGAGCTTACAGTTTCCTCAGCAGTGAGGGCTCTGCTTCTGTATCTTCTTGGTTTTCTGGGAACTTTGGGGAACTTCTGGGAACAGTTCTAGGAACCCTGGGGTGTTCAGGGAAGACCACCGAGATGGTGGGGCTGGAGCACCTGCCACATGAGGAGATACTGGGTGAGTTAGGTTTTGTCAGTCTGGAGCAGAGCTGGCCTTGGGGGCACCTAAAAGCAACCTGGCAATACCAAAGAAGAGATTGCCAAGAAAGCAAAAACAACCTCTTTACTCAGATGCACAGCGGGGGAACAAGAGACAATGTTCTTAATGCAGAGAGGTACAAAAAGAAAACCTTTCACAATGAGAATAGTTAAGCACTGGAACAGTCTGCCTGGTGAGGTTGTGTAGTATGTATCCTTGAATGTTTTCAAGACCTGATTACAAAAAGCCCTGAGCAATGTGGTTTGAATACAGCCTTAAACCAGCTTTAAGCAGGAGGTTGGACTAGAGACTTCCTAAGGCCCTTTCCATCTTGAATTATTCTATGGCCTAAGAACAAGTCTTTTCTGAAATCTCAGCAGTACTGTCACAATTTTTCATGTATGAGTGGACATAGTCATATTTCAAATAAGACAGTATCACACCTAGTGTGGTAATGGAAATGGTGTCCCTTTGCAGCTGAATGTGGCAGTAGGTTCAAAACCACGAAGCTGACAAAAATTTCATTTTCTATTCAGAACAAGACAATTTTGGACATACAAGTGCTCAAGTAGTATCACCATTAAACTGGCTCAGATCCTATAATTCAGACTGCAGAAGGATGTTTGTAAGCTCATCCCTGCATTGTTTGGAAAGAATTTCTATTTCCCTCTCAAAAAGCTGACACTATTGTCAGAAATGGGATTCTGAACTCAATGAACAGGTAATCTACTCTCTGAGGCAATTATTGTGTTCCTGAGGCACTGAATGAGGTCTCGGACCCATTTCAATATACTTAAGTAAATATAAATTACCTTGCTAGACCGTGCCATCTTTGTATCATCTCAGCATGTTTGGATCAATGACTACTATTGTAGTGGATAATAAGCAACAAAGAGTGCTGTAAAAATGTACAAATATGCCTCACAATCACATAAAATGCATTGTTTTCTTTTGTTGTAAACTATCACAATCTACTGACTTCCTGAGGAGAGCCCAGTTTGCATTCATGGTTTATCCTTGGGTTTCTACATATTCTTCCCGTGCCTTATCCAACTCTTTCCAAATCTGGCCACATTTCTAACATATTTACATCCTTCATATGACCTCTCCACTTGTGTAATTGATGGACACTCCTCCTTTTTTTTCCAGGTCACTTCTCAAAACCAGGTTTTTCCATGATGCCTTTTCACAAACCAAGAACCATTCATATACTTGGAAGAAACTACATGCATTGTTTGAACACTATACCTTTGATCTGTGAACCCTGTGCTTTACTAGACTCCTAGAAGTTTAAACACACTAATACATTGACAGCATTCAGTAAATAATTCAGATGGAAAGTTTCTAATTAATTATTTTACTCAGTGAAATATCAGCCTTGAATTACAATCAATTTGGTTTGGGTTAGGAAAAAACAGATTGCATATTGGTTATTTTCTGACATCATATGATATTATTATACTCCAGTTTTTAAATATCGTACTTCAACTATGGCCTTGCATTTAATTAAGCATATATGTGAAGGACTGCACACTATGTGCCTCTGGAAGGATTAAGATAGGGAATTTTTAGTATGCAAAAGGAAGCTTTAAGTTTTATGTTGAATTCTGATTAGAAAGAATATTTATGTTGCTTGTGAAGTTACTCCAACTCATTTGTTAGATAAAAGCTATCTTGAAAGAGTGTAAACAAGCCATAAAGCACTGAATAAAGCATTTTCTGTTTGTTTTCTTGTTTATAGGAGTGCACACAAAATCACTTCGATTTCAGTCAGACATTTTAGATATTAACGTGTTTTCTGTAAACAGAATTAATGATAGTGATTAAATGACAGGGTTTGGTTTTTTTTGCCTGTGAAAATGAATAGTCTTCATCAAGCATGATTCAAATGCAAATTTCCTAGTACTATGTAAGCTGCTGGCACAGTATCTTGTACTAAAGAATCTTGCTTGTCTAACCTTGATTTAATTGTGCTCTGTGCATAAGCAGTGACCTCTCTTAGGTCACGAATTGCTGAATCAATGGAGCAAAAAGTACCATATTTGACCTTGACATTTATGACAAAGCCTTAAAGAGTGCTGTTCTTTTATGTAATATGTATATTTTCCTGATAATATTGGGGAGCTTTCATTTTTGAAAAATAATGTAAAAAAAAGAAATACAAGTGACATTCTAGGTCCTGCTTACTCCCTTCCCTTTAGCTAAAAAGGCAATTCCTCAAATAACTCAATTCATTAATTAAAGGCTAGATTTATAATATTCACAAATTTTGTTTTGGTTTTGATTGAAAAACTGCATGTAATAGGAACTATATTAAAACCAGAAGATAATGGCTATACAACATACCTGAAACTGTAGTTAAAATTTGTAGTCTGTTCAGCAGAGTGGGATTATATAGGCATTTAATGTGACTATGAAATCCAGCCACCTGATAGTGAGACATCTGAGGAATATTGCTGCTGCTGTGTTTTCCCCTTCCAAAATAAAATTATACTTTAATTTATAACATGCCTTACACATAGAATGCCACTTGACCTTCATCCCTGGCTTTCCTGTGGCATACCATGAGATCTAAGACATCATTTTTACAGTTCACAGTGGTTAATAATACGTGAGACTAGTTGCTTTATATAATCTGACCTCAAGAGCATATCACATGCCTTGGAGTATGGCAGAAGAGCACACTGAGGTGTCTGATGGTTTTGGATACGGCTAGAGGATTTTGTAGGGGCAGCCAGGGACAAATCTGGTGCAGTCTGGTCTATACCATAGGTAGGGAACAGCTGTCAGATATGTGCCCCTAAAACCACCCCTGGATTTTTCCACAGAGAGAGCTAGAGCTTCACACTAAGAGTTCCCACAGTGTGCATGGTCAGGAGATCCAGCATAGAACTTATTAACACTGTACCTACACCTAACACACCTCCTGCATGATGCAATGGTATATTCTGCTTCATTTCATTCAGAGTCAAATGCAGGGCTGAAAGTAATAAAACAGAGAGTGTTGTTATTGGTTTATCTGATTACTTCAAAATATTCTTGTTATTTTGCTTTCAGATGACCCAGCAACATGTTTAGGAGCCGTGTGGATGTTCAAGCTGATGTGACAGTGACAGAGCCAGTAGGAAGACACATTGTGTAAGCAAATAATTTCCTATCAAAAATGCAGGTGATCAAAATTAATTCCTCTCCTGAGTGTGAGTGAAGCTTTTTTCTCTTTGTAGTACACAGAGAATGAAACTGTATATCTTTTGGACTTCCATTTTGCAGGTGGACAGGTTAGGTGCCAAGTGACCCCTAAGTGTCTACCCAACTGAGTAACTTCAGAGACTTTCTCTGTTCCTTATGCTGAAGCCCAGTGAGGAAAGTAGATTTAAAGGCTTTCAGTCATTGATGGAATTAAAAAACAATCTGAAGATCTCTCTTTCCTCTTGCAAGAGTTTGGTTTGTTGGCATAACCTTCCACAGGTATCCCAAATAGCAAAGAATCTCAGCACTGGGCTTCCTGCATGTCATGGCTTGAACCATGATATTAAAGTACTATTCTCCTAAGTCAGACTGTAATGGCTTCTCCTAATCTTTGCCTCCTTGCACATGGTTGTTTCTAGTATCATTCCACCCTGATGATTTTATCAGTTGAAGTATTATGTTAAAATATTTGAACCAAAAATGGTAATAAAATATCTCTCTGACTATTTATCAGGATTTTTCAGCCATGTTCTTTTGTCATGGTCCCCTTGCAGGACTTGGATGGAATTCTGCTAAGCAGCTCATCTTAGAGAAGGTGCTATCTCAGAATAACATTTTTTGTGCCACACCAAAAGAATGTATAGTTCTGACAAAATTAAAATCTACCAAGATGAAAAAGTACTGCTGAGAGGCAAGAAACAAGAAGGTTTTTTTCCTCCCTTATTATTACAGAATATTAGCCCTTACAAAGGATTCTTTGTAAGCATAATACCTGCAGCCCCTCTCTATTCCATCTTAGCACTTTAGAAGGGTGGAAATGAGCAGAAAATTTTGCCAGTAGTTACAGAGAATGGTTCTATTTTGAGGATTTTTACTGCCTTGTAGAGGTCATGCTGGCATTTCTAAGAGCTACTACAGACTTCTTCAAAATTTTTTCATTATGTTGTTTTCTTTTGGGGACTATAAGTCTTTAAGCTAAAACCAGACTGACATTAGAGCTCAAGAAATAAAATGATGGGCACAAAATTCGTATTCTTATGGTAACTCCTCAAAATATGCCACAGGAGTGCTCCACTATTATCATCTGAAATGTCATTTAAAAGAAGTTTGCTGTCATTCAGTACAACTTCTGCAAATGTAGCTGTCTTTACTGTAATTTTGTTTGAGTTTCTTGTTAATTTTAATTATCGCTAACTACTTGCATCACTAAAACAGAAGTGATTGATAATGGCAGTTTTACATTTAGCTGTACATGGTAATTGGACAATTGTGCTGTGTAGATGGAACATTAAATTCACTGGAAACTGCTTCTTTTTGAGATGAGTTCAGAAGTGAAACTTCAGAAATTGCTAAAAGCATCATTAAAAATTTACAGACAGTCTGGAACCCTACCACTATGTTCTACAAAAAGACCAAATATTTTTCTCTCACCTTCAGCCTCCCTTTTTATGTAAGAGAATCTGCTATTTCATCTGTGCTGCCAGCTAAGTAGAAAGTTAAGGCTTCGGGACTGAACAGGATTGAGCAGCACTATGTAGGTTACAATTGCAGGTACATATTTCACTAGGAGCAAAACACAGGAGCAATGGGACTTTTTCAGGTCATCCACAAGCACTCGATGATTGCAAGCTGATAGTTCATATAATTTCATGCTATTGATATATATATCAAATTCCCTCCTTGCTTTAGTTATGCTTGTGTTAAAATTTTTTCCACTATCCCACTTATACCTCCTCCATGTTTATCTAGCAATTTCCAGCAGTGATAACAAATATACATCAATTCAGTTATACTTTTATTCTTTATATACTAATTATATCTAAGTTATATTTAGATATATACCTATAGTATTTATTTATCTTTCAGGAACTTACACAGTATCCTCTTAAATCTGTATCAATGTTAATGATCTCCTGTGTCTTCTGACTTAAGCTCCACAGGCCTATTACTCCTTGTGTAAAGAAATACTTTTGTTCATTTTGAATGGGGTCCTTCTAGATTCATTGATGACCCCCCCCCCCCTTATTCTTGTACTCCAAGAAAAAAATGAGCAGTGAATGTCTGTCCCTTTCTGTGACAGTTATTGTTTAATAGACATTGTTCATATATGTCTCTTTCCAAGTCATATTTTCATCAGTTTTAGTAATTCCTTTGATAGAGCTGTGGGATTCTTTCACACAAATAAATAAAGAAATTAATTAAATGCTGTGGTAATGTTTATATAATTGTATTTTTTATATTGTGATTTTTATTCCCTTGTTAGCCTGACAGCAGTTTTGAATGTTTAATTCTTACATTCCAGGTTCCTTCATGCTTCTTAACAGCTTTTAATATTTTCATTATTTGCATTTATGTATTCTGATTTTTTCTGTTCATAAAAAGAAAGCAAACAGTCAGTGTCACCCATGTATATTTATGGTTAATCATTGATTAAACCTGAATTAACAACAAATCAAAATTAAACCACACCATAAAAAATCAAAATCCAAACAAACATTCTCATATGTCCATCTCTGTTACAAAATACAAGTCCATTCTTGTGTACTTGCCTTGTGAGCATCAGAAGATATAAGGAATAGCTACTATCAACTCCATAGCTATTGCTATGGTGATCTCCATGTCCAAAACAGTCATTTAGCTAAATCAATATAAGGGAGAGAGAGGAAGATTCATTATGAGAGGTTTTCTGAAATAAACCCTGCCCTTACACTAAGAAGTGTCATCATAATCAGAAATGCTTAAAACTGGAGTATAACAGAGTAAGAAACCTATTTCTTTTTTGTTCTTTGTTATTCCAGAACTGAATCCAAGTACTTGAGCAAGTGACCCCCTTGGAAAAGCCAGCAACTGATGAGACTGGAATTGAGTTGTAGGCCCCATGTTTTTGGGTTATTTCCTGTTGCTTTTGCAGAAGCTACATTCTAGTTCTGCATTAGACATGCAACCTTGCAGAGCCTGAACTCTAGCCTACTTGACAGAGGCTAAATAAAGAGCATGGAAAACACTGCATGATTCAACATTGGTTTCCAAAGGCTTGCTTATACTTAAGATTCACTGTCTGGAGGGTAACTTTAATATGTGGTTGTAGAGGTCCCATCTTGGTCCAGGGATATCCTCTGGCATTTGTACTGCAAAAGTGCTGTTACGGCACCATATCACAGAAAATGTCCTCAATCTCTAGGATTTATAGCACCATGAACTGTGCCTTTTAATCTCATTTGATTAGACTTTTTAGAACATGTCTCTATTCTGGAGTGATAATTTTAAGTACTGTATCTGTGAACTCTGTATTACGGGAAAGAGTAGGCATTGCCAAGAGACAATGCCAGAGAATCAGAAGAGAAATGATGTGGTGAAGAAAAACAATGGCATAGACAGAGATATGTATGTTTGCTTTTTATTTGTGCCTCTTCCAAAAAATTTCCTTAGTCTTGTCACACAAAACTTACTCCTATCGTTTTAAGGAAGCAGTGCATAACTTACTGAGGAACCACTACAAATTTCAGTGACAGTAGTTTTAGGGACCCATAATATTGTTGTCAGTAATAGATTATGATTATCAGTGACAGTAATATTGCTATCAATAATTATGAACAGATTTTGCTCTATGAAACCATGAAATGGCACAAGAACTAAATCAGGATGGATTTTATTATTTATGCCTATACTTAGAGGGGTTTTCTATTGCCTGAACATCAAACTGTTTGGTGTCTGGCCTTGAAGAAGAATTCCATGTCCATGAGAAAATGAGCTCTATGTTCAGTCTAAGAAGAGACCAGTGCCTGGCTATCAAAAAAAATTACACACTGAAGTGTCTGCTATAGTTGACTTTGCTGGGTGTAAATCTACCTGACACAAAATACATCAATGCATCTTGGCTGCTTCTTCATATAACCCAAAAAAACCCAAACAAAACCCAAACAAATAAACCAACAAAACAGGCCCTTGAACACACTCAGGATTAAGTGGCAAGTAGCACTCAGGACAGAATATCCATAATTAAATAAATAACCATAATAAATAATGGACATTACAGTTATCCTACATCTGTTTTCAAGGTGTTGGTTTTTTTTCTTTTCAATATGAATATGTTTTCTCTAAAGAATTTTTTTTCACTGTTAAATTGTGGTCTATTAATTTCATCTTCTTGCCATGGTCATGGTGAAAGAACCAATTTTTCAAAAAAAGCATCTAGTCAAATTAATAATGATTGGGCAGAAAGAATTCATATATGACTACTTTCCCATAAATTAACTCACTAAATTTCAGTTGATTAAAACATCCTCTCAAATTTAGAATGAGTTTACTTTTAAAACTTGCCAGGATTAACACTGTGAGAGCAACTGGCAGATTCTATAACAATTAATTATATGCAGTACATGAAATAATTGTAATAATATCCAAATAATGAGTAGTTCTTTGGGCAAAGTCTGTCTGTGCAGTATTCATCAAGGAAAGTCTTGTTTTATGTGAGATGTCTAGGCATTACTGTAATAAGATGATAAAATGTAGTCAATGTTGCATTGTTTTAATATATTTACATTGGAGTGAGAAAGTACAAAAGCATTATGCATAAATACTATTTTCCTTGGGGAATGCTGCATAATCATAAGTGTATACACACCTACCTTGGTAGCAGTCATAATAACATGATGCAGTTCTTCTTTTCATGCAATATAAGCCTATATTTTTAAAGCAGGGTATATTAAAAGATAATACAAGTGATTTTACTCTACCATCCTGTTTGTTGTACTACTTCATCATCTGTTTGTTGATAGGAAAAGTGAAAAACAAAAGCTATTTTACTCTTTGAAGCTGTTGACTTCCCAACACTGTACTGACTGTCAGTCAGGTTTTCAGTACATAACCAGTTCAATTCTAACATGTAGTAAACTCCAAAAATACTGGTTTGCTTTTAACTGCCAATGCCAGTCTAGCGAGGTTGTTTGTCAGGATTACAGGCTTCATCATGATTACAGCTTTATGCAGCAGGATGCTACTGATCCTTCACTGAAACCTTAATTGGGTAGTCTTGATTGCTGCTTGTATGACTTCCAGCATTTTATGAGTGTACCGTAGGCTGCTGAGATCTTAACCAAATTAAATTACTTTCTACCCAGCTGTCTTTATCCTAGTCAGAAGTCCAGGATTTGGCCATTTTCTCTTTGTAACAAAAAAAAAAAAAAGAACTACATCTGAATCTCTTCTGAAACATCCAACATCATAAAATAAAACATCATTGACATGTTCTGCTAGTCTGCAGTGGCAGTATCTGCTACATCATCTGCTGGGAGACATTATTCAAATCTAAACATTCACCAAAACCACATATGAATAGTGCAGCTGATATTGTAGATGTGAAACCCATATATACTAATGATTATTTTTCTTCTCCATGACAGCCTGTAGCAAAACCACTGAGATGATTTTTTGTGCAGAAAAGAATATATTCTGTGATTTCTTGGTGCAGATGTGAACATAAGAATGGAGTTGTTTGCTTCAGGTAATTCCTAGCCAAAAGTGAAGAAGTAGTTCAGATATAAGGATGATCATATTTCTGGGTAACGTATTTCTGGGTAACATAGGAACATAAAGAGTCTATATGAGAAATCTTGAAACTTGCAAAAATATTTTCTTTTCTGTTGGAAGTTTAAAAAATATGTGTCCTGTGCCTCAGGGTTACAGGAGATGTTTGACAACTGTGCACACAAATGGTAGGTGTATGCTTGGTAAATAAAAGATGGGAATCAGTGCTCCTTCAGGCATGGTCTTCCTGGAAATGCTTTCCTCACTGCAGTCTAAGACTGCTCTCCGTGCTAAGCTGCCCTTTTCCTGCCAACCCCAGAACAACATGGAGGGTTCAATTTAAAATATTTTACAAAGACATATAGAACAAAAAGTAAAAAAAAAAAAAAAAAGGATAGTACTGTTCTTCCCTGGACTCTGGGTCAAGATAAAGAGAAAATCTGCTGCTTGATTATTCTCTATCAATCTCTACAAGATTAAAGTCTATTTTTGAAGAGTCTAAGCCTACCAGCCAAATTTGAGTTGGGATTGGAATCAAAATCAAGCTCTTTCTTACTCTTTTAATTAGTCAAGAGGAATTTGATAACAAACTGGCTATACATATTTTCTGTATGAAATATATTCTGAATTCCAAAATAGTATTACAGAATAACAATACTTTGATGATGATGTTTGTATCTGTGTATCAGTAACACTCATTTCCCAAAGCACATTTTAACTACAAATCCAGCTGAATACCATCTCCAGGAATTTTACGACTTTCAGCTGTAATACCAGACAGACCATTTTTTTGTTCACACAATTAGTGGAAGTAAATAATACAATCTACAAAGAAATTCACAGGCCAAAGGTAAGAGAAATTTATGCCTGCCTGTCTGTCTTTTCCAGAGTAGAACTGCAACCTCAGTGGCTGAAAGTTGTTAAGACCTTAAATTTTACAATTTCTCGCCTTAGCTATTTCTCAGAAATTTTATTGCATGTATTCTGGAATTAGATTACAAGCACAAGTTCCCTTTTCCTTCTTCCCCATCTCAGGCCTTTATTCATATCTGACTATTACCAGGGTTATTCCCTTTTAACAAAATTTTCATCCTTAAAGAGATTTAAAATATTTTCACTCCCTTTTTTGTCACCTGCAGCTGTTTTGTGAGATGAGATCCCTCTGTCTCACAGTCTTATGCGCACAAAGAGGTAAACAATTCCAGAGCCCACTTGTTTTTTCATACTCTCCCATCCATCAAAAGAATCTCCTATAAGATTCAGTCAATAAAATTGTTGCTGACAGATGTTTTTAGAGATTTATTTTAGACCTAGAGCCTCTATTTTCTCTGATGGTATTTTCCAAGTCCAGAAAGTGTAAGAGTAAGATGATTCATCAAAAGTTTAAAAGCATTTTTTTTTAAGAAGATTTCATAGGAAAAGTCACTAGTATTTACTAAAGGCTGTACAAGGCAGAGAATAAAGACAGATCCTGCCTGAAAGACCTCAGTTTACAAGTCAGAGTGATGAATCTCAGAAAAGCCTGGAAACCTTCTCATTTTAATAACATAACATAACAACTTTCCAACTTCAATGCCTTAGAAAGCTGAAGTGAGGATGGACTTGCACTGCAAATATATGTAGAAACAGAGTTAACCTGTTCAAATCTGAATTGGAGGCAGTTCTGAGTCACTGAAACTGCCATTGTGCTATGGTTAAAGGATAGTAATAAGCACTTTTAGGGCACAAGTCCTAATGATGAGAGGGCTTGTCCTAATCTGAAGAAGGACAAATGAATGACACCATCCCCCCCCCCCCCCCCCCCCCCCCCCCCCAGGGGCCCCCCCCCCCTCGCG